>JAMYXO010004036.1:0-18404 GCA_033310375.1 Conus canariensis | reverse complement strand
ACCCCACCACACACACCCCACCCCACACACCCCACACACACACAAAAACCCCAACACACACACCCTCCCCCCCCCTCCCCCCTTTTTGGTGCCCCGTTCTATGAAAAAATTTTTTAAGAAAATCGGGGGAAATTTTCGTTTGATCAATGGGTTTGGTTGATTTTTTTTCCCAAAAAGGGCGGGGAGTCCCCAAAGGGGAAAAATCTGTTTTTTTTCTGCCCCCTCTTCTTTGATCTTCCCCCAAACCCTTGGAAAAAAATTCCCCGGCAGCAGAAGACCCCCCCTTTTGTTCAAAGCTAAACGGGCTTTTTGGTATCTGACCACGTTTATGGGAAATTTATAAACAAAAAAATTATGATGAGGCCATTGTTATAGGGCAATAAAAAAAACAGTCCCCTTTTAAATCGGGCCCATTTTTTTTTGACCAAATTTTAACGAAATTTTTAAATGGGCCCAAATATTTTGGGGAAAATGTAACGTATGTATGATCAGCCCAGGGCTTGTGAAAAAACTTTTAGCGAAAGGGCATTATTATAGGATTTTTTTTTAGGGACAAGGGTAGTTTTGATACTGTTACTGGGCCATGTTTATTAAACATTTTTTTTTTAGAGTTTTGGGGAAACTTGCATGGAAATCAGACGAAATAGTTTTTTACAGCAAAACCCCTTTGGAAAAACATTGTTCAGGATGCCACGCCCAAAAAAAGTGTTTTTTAATTGCCCTGGAAAAAGGTTTAAACATTTTTAATTTCGACTTTATGGGGGGAAAGGTTTTTTAAACACATTTCAGCATGTTTTTTTTGGGAATTTTTTGTTTTAAATTTTTAAAGCGATTTAAAAAAAAAAAAAAAAAAATCTGTCTAGAGACTGACTGTGGCGAGGTGGTAAAAAAATTGAAAATGGGGAAATTTGGGCGGTCGGTGGGCTATTGGCAGTTGAGTTGAAGTTCTGACAACGAAACAAAAAGGGCCCATTTTTTCCATACCATGTTACGTTTCGGGAAAACGTAACAAAGAGGCATTATTACCATACCGGGTTAAATTTTCTGAAAATTTAAAAAAAAGAGGCATTATTAAATCCCAATGTTAAGTTTCTGAAAAAACTTTAACAAAAAGGAATTTTTTCCATACCATTTTTAAGTTTCTGAAAACCCCGTAACAAGGGGGCTTTATTCCCCTACCTTGTTAAGTTTTGAAAAAGTAAAAGAGGGCTTTATTACCATACCATTTTAAATTTTTGGACAAAGGGAAAACAAGAGGCTTTATTTTCCAACCTTGTTAAGTTTCTAAAAACGTAACAAGGGGGCTTTATTACCATTTTCTTTTTAAAATTTCCCTGAAAACCCTTTAACAAGAGGCATTTTTACCATACCATTTTTAATTTTTGGGAAACCCGAAACGAGAGGGCTTTATTACCATCCCCTTGTTAACAGCAAATATAAGAATAAGCATTGCCACCGGGCCCTTTTAAATTTCGCCCATTTCGAAAAAATTGGGTTTTTCATTATAAAGGTCTGCGTTTTAGAAATTCGCTTAAACCCCCAATAAACTTGAAAAACATACGTTGAGTTGATGAACTTGTTTAAGGGCGCCTGTTTGGTGTGTGTGTGTGTGTGTGTGTGTGTGTGTGTGTGTGTTGTGGTGTGTGTGTGTGTGTGGCCTTCATTTTAACGTCTACCCCAACTATTCGTGTTTTTTGGGAACAACCACACACAAAAAAAAAAAAGTGAATGTGTACGGAAGTAATTGGGGGAAGTGGCACTTAATTTGTGTATGTGTAAATGATGGGTGCGCGTGCCCCGCAAAATGTGTGTGTGTGTGTTGTTTTGTGTGTGTGTGTGTGTGTGTGTGTTGTGGGGTGTTGTTTTGTGAGTGTTTTATTTTGTATGTGTGTGTGTGTGTGTGTGTGATGTGTGTGTGGTGTGTTTGAGTGGGGAAAGTGTGTGTTTTTTTTGGGGTTCGTTTTGTTGTGTGTGTGTGTGTGTGTGGGGGGGTGTGTGTGGTGGGGGTTGTGTGGTTTTTGTGTGGGGGTGAATATGGTGCCTTGGGGTGTGGGGAAGGGGGGGTTGGGGAGGAAAGTGAAAATTTTTTTGTTGTGTCTGAAAAACCCCCCCTTTTTACCAAGTAATAATTGAAGAAAAACCCCTTGAAAAACCCCCCCCCAATCCCCCCCCCTTAAAACCCCAACCCAAACAAAACTAAACCCAATTTTAAAAGTCGAAAGGGATGAAAAGTATTAAAAAGAAAAAAAAAATTTAAACCAAAAAAAAATACTTTGCTTCCCCCCTTCCCCCCCCCCCCATTTTTTTTTTCCCACCCCACCCCCCCTTCCTTTTTTCTTTTTTCCCCCGCAAAAAAATTTTAAAATTTAAAAAAATTTTTAATTTTTTCCCAATAGGGGGGCGTTTAAAAAAGTGTTACAAAAAAGAATTCGAAACGTTAAAGTGGTGAATAAAAAAAAAGGGCCCCCTTCCCCCCCAAAGGTATTTTTGCTTCAATTTTTGGAATGGATGTTTTTAATTTCATTGAAAGGAAAAAAATTAAAAACTGGATTTTAATTTTTTGGTTTCCATTTACGCAACTACGTTTTTTTTTTATTACTATTTTTGTTTGTTTTAAAAAATGTTTTAAGTTTCCACCTGTGAAATTAATGGAGAAATTTTTTTCTTTTAAATTTTTAAAAATTCCTTTTATTTTTTTAAAAAAAATATAAAATTTTTTCCTTTTTAGACGGGGGTTCCTTAAAAAATTAAAAAAAAAAAGGTTTTTGGCCTTTTTTTTTCCGGGCCCATGCAAATTTAAAAATTTTAAAACCTTTTTCATTTTATTGAAAAGGGCGAAAATCAAAAAAAGTTGTTCTTTTCCTGTCTGTCTGCTGTCTGTCTTTTCTCCCTTTTTTCTGTCTCTTGTGTGTGGTGTGTGTGTGGGGTTTTGTGTGTGTGTGGTGTGTGTGTGTGGTGTGTGTGAAACCCCAAATTTTTTGTCCCGAGTGTTTGAAGTGGGTGTTGAGCGAAATTTGATTTGATCCCAAGATTGCGCTATGTAAAACCCCATACATTATTATTTTTATTCAACATTATAGCAGGGGACTTCATTTTCTGGTCTTGTCAACTTTTCCTGCTGTTTGGGTCCGTTTGTGCCCAGTTTTTAACGATAACCCCTTTCATCAGTTCGTGCGAGGGAAAAGGGCAGCGACAGGTTAAATTTACAAAAATTTTTTTTCTTCTTTTGGTTTTGGGGGCCCCTTCTTGGGGTTTGGGGTTCAGATTTGGGTTAATTTTCCACCAAAAAACCCAAAATTTGGAAAACAATAAAAAAAATTTTAATGCTGAAGTACTGAGCCGCCAAAAAAGAACGAAAACACTTTTAAAGGGGAAGGGAAGCCCCGGGACCTAATAGTCTTGTTCAGACCCCCGGCAAGAAGGAACGATAAATAAAAAAAGGGAAAAGCGATAAAAAATAAAAAGGGGGGAAAAATAATTTAAGTAAAAAAATTGAAAAAAAAAAATAAAAGGGAAAAAGAGCAAGGGCAGATAAGCAAAGTCCTTTTAGCGCTATAAAAAACAACTCCCAGGGATTTTAAAAAAAAAAAAAAAGGGGGGGGGGATTTAAAAGAGGGAAAGGGTTTTGGGGTAAAGGGTTGGGGTGGGTGGTGGGGGGGATAGGGGAAAAAAAAGGGTTGTTGAAGTTTTAAAATATCGGATTTTTCACTGACACCCAAAGGGGAAAACCATAAAGTTCTGAATTTTGGACAATTTGTTTATGCCCGCCCAAAATTTCCCCTTTGTTTTTCGGGGAAGAAAAACCCCCCGTAAATTGGAAACCAAAACGAAACAGCAGCTGCCCTCCCCCAAGGGGGGGCAAAAGTAAATTTGGTTTTTTGTTACTTCTTTTTTTACTGTCCCCCAACTCTTAAAGGGTTGTATTTCATTTTAGGTGACATCGAGGGTTTCTCCTGAAATTGGTATATGTTTGTGTTTTTGGGAGTTGAATGATATGGCTCGTTAGGGTCGGCTGGGGCTAAAAAGAAAATTGGATCTTTCTTTTCCCCTACCCCTTTTAATGCTGGGGGGTTTGGGTGCCTTTCCTGCGTATTACAGATAGCCCCTTTTCAGTTGAAACATGCTCCCCCAGAAAAACCCAATTTGGGGAAAAGGGGAATTGCACCGGGTTTTCCCCTCTGTGGCCCATAAATTTTGTTGGGTAAAAGTGAATTGAAAATTGGAAAGGGCCAATGCCAGTTATTTTCCCCAAAAGGTCTAAACCGGGCCTTGGGAAAATTTCGTTTTAAGTCAGGACATCTGTTTAAGCCCGAAAGGGGTGAGACCCCACTTTTTAAGTTCTCCCCCACAGTGTTTTTTTAAAATTTCACCCAAATCTGTTTAGTTCCCATCCCGCATTGTGCTCTGAAACTTAGGGGATGTGGGTGTGCGTTTTTTAGCCCAAGGTTTCTAAAACCAAAAGGACTAAAGGGGGGAAAAATGAAGAAAAATTTTTGAAACAAAAGGGGGTTTTGGTTTCCCGCCACAGTTTCCCAGAAAAACCCCAAGTTTAACGGGGCCCCAAACCCCCAATTGCATTTCGCCTTTTGGGTTTCTTTCGGGCCCAAAAAACAAACGGGCTTTTTGGACAGTGAAATTTGAAAAAACGAGAAAAACTTTTTTTTTATTTTGGGGCCCGCAGAATGACCAGTTAAATAAAACACGAGGGGCCAAATTAAGGGGGGGAAACATGAGAGTTGAAAATAGTAACGTTTGACCTTGTAATAAGGGCCCAAAAACAGAAAATTGAAAAAGGGGCGATGACCTTGATAACTTTGGAAATTAAACGAGTTTGATAGTGGCGGGGCCGGGAAACCCAATGGCAATAACAGAGATAAATTGTGGCGATTGTTTAAAAAACAATGGCAAAAAACAGAGATAATATTTAATTTTTGGGAAATTTTTTGGGGAAAAAATAATGGAAATTAACGAGAAAATTAGAAACCCCCGATGACCTTGAATATAAGGGCCCCAATAACAGAGATAAATAGAAACCCAAATAAAACCTTTTAATAATAAGGGCCAATAACAGTTTTTAGTAAACGATGCCTTGATAATAATGGCAAAAACCCAGAGATGTTTAGGGGCAAAGGGACCTTGATAATAAGGAAAAAAAAACAGAGTTGATAGAAAAAGATGACCTTGAAAATTAAGGGCCCAATAAACAGAGAAAAATAGTAACGGGGACCTTGGGAATTTTGGCCCCAATAACAGAGATGAATGAAAACGATAAACCTTGATAAAAAATGGCAAAAAACAGAGATGATAGTAACGTGACCTTGATAAAAATGACAATAACAGAAGGTTTTATAGTGGCGATGTTTTTGGGTTTAAAAAGGGGACAAAAAACCGGGAGTTTGAAAATTTTAAACGATGCCCTTGTTTTAAAAATGACAAAAAACAGGATTTTTAGTAAACGTGACCTTTTAAATAAAATTGGCCAATAAAAGAGATGATAGTGGCGTGCCCTTTGGGTTGTTTAATTTAATGGAAAATAAACAAAAAGGGTTTTATAGTACAAGAGACCTTGATAATAATGGCAAATAACGAGATGTAGTGGCGATGCCCTTGTAATAATCCCCTTTTCCCAGAGATGATTTTGGGGGATGCCCTTTGTTTTAATAAGGGGGCCCCAATAACTGAGATGTATTTGGCGATGGGGAAACGTATAAAACAAAGGGGGGGATCCCTGGTAGAGGGTTTGTTTTCGTGTGTTGTGTGTGTGTGTGTGTGTGTGGTGTGTGTGTGTGGTGTGTGGGGGTGTGGTGTGGGGTGTTTTTTTGAAAAAAAAAAAAGGGGGGGGGGGGGGGTTTTTTGTTTGTTTTTTTATTTTTTTGTTTAATGGTAGGGGGTATGTTGGACGGTATTTGGGTTTTGTGGGGGATTGATGATAGTGCTTAGGGGTTTGGGAATAGAAATGATCTTTAAAAAAAAAAACCCAAAGGGGTTTGGTGTTTGTGATGTTTAGTATTTAAAAGGGGGGCCCCGTGGGGGGTAAAGGGTTTAAAAATTTGGACTAAAAGGGGAAATTTGGAAAAGTAAATCAATGGGGTGAGGGGGCTATCTTTTTTTTGGGGAAAAAAAGGGGAGAGGGGGAGGGGGGGGGGGGGAAAGGAACAGTTTACTTTCTCCCCGCCAACAACATACGAATTGAAAACGGGGAGGAGGGTTTGGGAAAACTATGCACAAAAGTATTTTGGGGGAAAAGGGAACAGTACTGTTGGATGTTGTTTCATCATAGTGGGTGAAATAATGTGTTCCCTTTTTAGTATGATAAATTTGGGTTGAGGAAAAAGGGGGAAAAATGTTAAATTAAAAAAAAGGGGTATTGTGTCTGGGGGTATGGGGGTTGGAATCACAAAAAAAAGTGTGGGTGGGGGGGGGGGGGGGGGGGGGGGAGAAAAATATGAAAACCCAGTTTTTAGGGTGAATGATGACTTTATGGGGACAATAGTGAGAAGTGAATTAAAATGGTTTTAGGGTTGTTTAGCTGGTTGAAAGAAAATGAAAGGGAAAAATGATCAAGGGGGAAAAGTTTTTGCATCCCAAAACAACAAAAACAAAAAACAACAACAAACACACATTTACAAAAACACAACAAAACCCAAAACACAAAAAAACACAACACAACACAACAAAAACCACACCCCAAACCACACCCCAAAGGAGGGGGGGAGGATAACCCATCAAGTGAACTAATGGGTGGTGGTAATAATTTTAACTGTTAAAAGTGGGGATTTTTTTGTGCTGATAATGATGGTTGGAAAGGGGGAGGGGGGGGGGGAGGGAGTAAAGAAAAAAAAGGGGGCACGGGGGTGGGGGGGGGGGGAAAGCGGGAGAGGGGAAAAAGAGGGTGGAAAGGGAAAAGGAGGGAGGGGTTTTGGGAAAAGGGGGGGGCTCATCCTTTTTTTTCCCTGAAAATATACTTTTCGTGTGGAAAAAGGGGGGAAAAAAAGGAGGGGGAAAACTCTTTTGCCGGGGGGCTTTTATTTTGGAAAAAAGGGCCCATAAAAAAGAAAAAAACTTGGAGGGGGGGGAAAATAAATTGTCAAGGGGGAAATAAAAAGTGAAATTTTTTAATTTGTTGGGTTAAAAAACCCCCAACTAGAAGGTTCCCCTTTTTGGGGGTGGGTGACCCAAAATTGGAATAAACAGTTTTTTTTTTGGGGATGTTTTTGTCCCGTTTTAATGGTTGGGAAAAAGGAGGAAATTTTGGCGGGGGGGGGGGGGGGGAGGGAAAAAAATGGCCCCCCCAAAATTGGGGGGGGGGGGGGGCGGGGGGAAAAAATCGGGGGGGGGGAGGGGAAAAAAAAGGGGGGGAAAGGGGGTTTTCCTTTCCCCCTCCCCCAAAAACCCCTTAGGGGCTTTTGGGGCGGGGAAGGGAGGGGAAAACCCGGGGTGCCCATTTAATTTTAATTGGAAAAACCCTTATTTGATTTTACCCAAATCGGGGGTTAAATTTTACCTCTTGTTGAAAGGGGTTTGAAACTGTCGGTTCTTTTTGGTGTTTCTGGTTTTAATTGCTTAGTGCCGTTTTCATTTTTTTTGGTTTTTTTCGTGTTGTGGGAATTTCCCCTTTTAAAGGTTTTCCAAACCCAGTCCCCCTGATTTTTTTGGGGCAGTTACCGCCGGGACCGGGCCCAACCCCCCAACCTGTCCCCCTTTAAAACCCCGGGGCCCCACTTAAAGCCCCCCCCCCACCCCCACCCCCCCCCCGGATTTTTTCCCCCCCAAAAGGGGGGTAAAAAACCCGGGGTTGGAAACCCCCCTCGCCTTTCCCCGGAGGGGGTTGAGGAAATGGGGAAAATTTTTGAGCCCGGGCCCTAACCAACAACCGGGGTTTAAGGGTTTTTTTGGGAGGGCCCCTTGGGGTTCCCCCGGGGCACCCACCCCCTGGCCTTCGGGGTTGGGCGTGGGGGCCCCCAAAATTAAGGTTTTTGGAAGGGGTCTTCCCCTGGGGGAACGGCGGGTTGGGCCCTTTTCCGTGGGAACCCATTGGGGTCCCGTGGAGTTGGGGGGAAAAGGTTTTCGTGCTGAACCCGTATCTTGGAGGTTTTGGGGTTGGGGTGCCCTGTTTCCCCTTAAATTTCATAAGGGGGCCCTTTTAATTCTCTTTTAAACCCGGGTTTTTTTTTTGGGCATGGTCCGGCCGGGGGTCTCCTTTTTTGTTTTACTGGTTTTCCCCCCCTCCCTCTCTTTTGGTTACTTGGGGTTTTTTCTTTTTTGTTGGTTTAATCCAGGGACCCCCCAGGGGCCGGGAAGTTTTGTGTTCCCTTTCTTTGGCTGCCCCCGGGAGGGATCCTGAATAAATTTTTTCTCTCTCTTTTCTTTCTGTCTCCCCCTTCTTTTCTCTGCTGCCTGTCTGTCTGTCTTCGTTTTTCTGTCTGGGGGGGTCTGTCTCTTCTCTCTCCTCTTCCCTCCTCTCTCTTTTCTCTCTCTCTCTCTCTCTCTTTTTCTTCTGGGGCCTAAAAATTGAGGATAAGAGTTGGGGGGGTCTTGAGTACGGACTTTTAAATTTTTGTCTGCCCCGGGGTGGTACGCATTCATTTTCCCAAAAGGGGATTTTAATGCAGCATTTTGGGGAGGGGTTTCTGACCCCCAAGTGCCCAAAAATGCTTTTTGGGTTCACCCGGTTTTTTTCTAAAAAAATTTTGAGCCTTTTCCCACATTGTTAAACTCTGTGTTCGGGCTGTTTTCCAGTTTTCATCGGTCTGTTTATGCGGGGACGTGTTTTTTTTAAAATTTTTTTTAAATTGTTTTGTCTTTTCCCTGTCTGTAAATTTTGGGGTTGGGTCTCTGACAAAATTTTTCATTGTTCAACTTTTTTGTCTTTTCCCCTCTTGTGATGTTATTTTTTAATTTCCATTGCTTTTTCCCAAATGCCCATCTTTTTGTTTGTTTTTTGTTGTTTTTTGTTGTTTATGAAATTGTACATTGCTTTTTTTTGCCCTTGAACCCCTGTTTGGTAAATTGTGCCTTATTATTTTTGGGCCCCCTTTTGAAAAAAAATTGCTAAATTGCTTTTTTCCTTCCCTGTGACGGGTTTTTTTAAAATTTGTTCAACTTTGTCTGTTCTTTTCCGGGGCCGCTTTTTTCATCTTTCCCATTTGTGTCTTTTTCTCCCCGTGACGCTTTTTTTAAATCGTTCACTGTTTTTCCTTTTTCTCTCCGTAAACGGGGTTTTTTCTTTTCATTTGTGTCTTTTCCCTCTCCGTGCCCGCTTTTTTCATGGTTCCCCTTGTTTTTGGGTTCCTTCCGTGAGGTTGTTTTTCATCTTTTCCCCTGTGTCTGTTCCCCTCCCGAAACGCTGTTTCCGTCTTTTCAATTTTGTTTTTTCTTCTCTGAGACCCCTTTTTTTCCCACCCCTTCTTTGTGTTGTTCTTTTCTGGGGGCCCGCTGTTTTCATCCTTTCTTTGTGTCTGTTCTTCTCTGTGACGTATTTTTCATCCTTCTTTTTTTGGGTTTTTTCTGTGACGTTATTTTCACCCTTAAATTGTGTCTTTTCTTTCGGGGACCCCTTGTTTTCATCCTTTCCTTTGTGTCGGGTTCTCTCTGTGACGCTGTTTTTTTCCTTTCCTTTGTGTTCTTTTTTCCTCCGGGGCCCTTTGTTTTCATCTTTTCATCGGGGTTTTTTTGTTCCCCCTTTTTTCCCCCGTGACCTTTTTCCCATCCTTCTTTGTGTCTGTTCCCCCTCTTTTTGACGCTGTTTTCACCCTTTTTTTTGTTTTTCTGTTCTCTTCTTTTGCCCCCTGTTTTCACCCTTCTATTTTGCCCGGGTTTCCCCTCTGTGACGTTTGTTTTCATCCTTTCTTTTTTTTCCCTGCTTTTCCTTCGGGGGACGCTTTTTTTCCCATCCTTCTTTGTATCTTTTTCTCTCTGTGACGTTTGTTTTACCCTTCTTTGTGCCCTGTTCTCTCTGTGACGGGGTTTTCACCCTTTCTTTGTGTCTGTTCTTTCCATGACGCTGTTTTTTCCTCCTTCATCGGGGTTGTTTACATTTGGAAAAGTGTTTTGGGTTTCCCTTTACGTGGGTATTCTCTCTTTTTCCTTTTGTAACTGGCCCTGTTCTTCCCCCTTAACCAACGGTTCCAGAACCCGGGATAAAAACGCTAGTCACTGGGAGCTGCCCAGAGACGACCCCCGGCCCCCTTCCACAGGGGGCCCAAAACGGTTGTTCCCACCCCCCAGGAAAAACCCTTGCGGTGGAAGGAACCCAGCTTGTCGGACCCCCCCTAGGGGCACCCTGGGGGCCGACGTCGGGGGACAGTCCCAAAAAATTTTTAGTTGCCCTGCCTTCGTTTCAGAAATGGTGGAAAGGAAAAGGGGGGTGGGTCGAAAATGCGAAACGAAGGAAATGGGGAAATTTATGATGAAGGAAAATAGGAAAATTAATATTTTGTAAATGATCCCCCATTTTTCCTTTTTCTTGCTCTTTTCCTTTTCCCGCAACGCCCCCCCCCCCCCCCCCCCCCCCCCCCCCCCCCCCCCCCCCCCCCCCCCCCCCCCCCCCCCCCCACCCCTTCCCCCCCCCCCCCTTTCCCCGGGAAAGAAAGGGAATTCCGATTTGTCGCGGTATGTTGAGAAACTGAAGAAAAGAAAAGATTTTGGGCACCCGATACTAATTGCTTTAGAGCGTCCCCAAATGAAAAATTTAATTAAATTTAACGGCCGTTTTGGGTATATTTTTGGGTTTGGGTTTGGGTTTTTTGCTTGGGCCCAGTCTTTTTTTGGCTGTTTGTTTGTTTTTTTTTAAACATTGTCTTTTTTCCCTTGTTTTGTTTTTTTTCAAGCTCCCCTTTTTTTCCCGGTGTTTTTTTTTTAGCCTTTGGTCTTTGTGTTGGTTGGGTTTCCCTCTGGCTGCCTTTCGTTGTTTAATTTGGGGTTTGTTTTCTTTTTTCTTATCGGGTTGAATGATTGGTTTGACTGTGGCCGTTTTTTTTTGTTGGTGGTTTGGTTTTTCTCTGGTTGTCTTTTGGTCTTTTGGGTTTTTTTTGGTGGTTTTTTAGGCGCCTCCCGGGCGTTTGTTGGTTGGCTGCTGTTTTATTTTTTTCGTCGGGTTTGAATTACTTTCGAAGTCAGTTAGTCATTGTTTCGTTCCCCTGATTTTTTGTGAGTTTATGTATTGGGTAAAACAGGAGGGGGGGAGGGGGGGGGGGGGGGAGGGGGGGGGGAAAGGGGGAAGAAAAGGGGGACGGGCGTATCAAAGCCCCTTTACGCATGGTTTGGGGAAAAAAGGGAAAGTTGGGGTGAGTGTGTGCTTGTACTAAAATCTAGCCCTGTGCCATGACTGCTGTTTTGCCCCCAAAAGGGAAAAACTGGTTTCTTGTGCACCTTTGACTTGTTTTAAAAAACCGCTTTTGTGAGGGTCTATATGTATAGAACAGTCATTTTTCCCATTCCTTTTTTGGTGGGGTTTCCTTAAATCATTTCTCAGGTAAAGGGTCACCTACGTTTTGGGCTTTTTTCCCTTTACCCCCCCCCTTTTCCCGCCCCCTTCTTTTCAGCGAGGGGTATACCTGGATTTTGAGCTTGCCACCCAAATTACGGGTTTGTCGGTGTATGCACGTACCCCATATCAAGTAGACATAAAACTTCAAAAACCAGAACGGGCTTCCCGCTGTTTGCTGTCTTGAACTGGTGGCTCTCTCACGTCCGTACGATGGTTTACCACCCTGGAGGCGAGGTTCCGATGACACACTCACCGTCTCCTGGACCCCGGCGTCAACGATGACTTGGGATCGACGGGGTTTTTAGGTGCGCTTTTTTCCCAGAGAAATGGTGACCCCCTTGGGCCTTTGGAAATGGTCGCCCCCAAAACCGCGCCGTGGGTTTCTAAAAACCCCGGGCTGGGGCGAGACTTCATGGTTTTTGCCTGGAAAGTGCCCGATGTACACGCCCGGGGTGGTCCACCAGGAATGCCGGAGCTTCCAGGGGAAGAGGGGGGCGGTTTTCGGGGGGGCCATTGGTGGGGGTGGTTTTTCTTGCTGCCCCGCGCCCTCATCCCGGGCCCTTTAAATTTTATCAAGGACCCGCCGCTACAAGGGTTTGTACCAGAAGGTTGATCTCTTGAGAACGCGGGGGGAAAGAGATGGGCAGTGTCGCCCCTGGACCCTTTGGCCCATTTTGGGGGGTTCCCGGAAGGGTTTTTTTCAGGTATTGCCCTTTGTGAAAAGCGTATGCCCCCTTTTTTTGTATTGCCGTAAACTTTTGGTGCAAGTAAATTTTTGCATGCCCCAATATTTTAAAAAATTTTTTAAACGACTTTAAAAATTTTTCCGCTTGATAGTTGCTGGAAAGTTGTTGGGCGCTACTTCACCCGGGAACATGAAAGGGGTTCACAAGACCCTTTTCTCTGTCAAAACATGCCCATTGATGAGAAAACGCTTCAACTCGTGGGATGTTAAAAAAATTTAAAGTAGTTTTCCTTGTGGAAAGGAAGCGTGAGTTGGGGCTCCCTGCATAGGTTTTGTACTCCCAGAGAGTCCCCCATTAAAAACGCCGATTGCTAAAGGACTTACTTTTCCTAAACCTTTGGGACCTGATTGCAACTCCATTACAAAAAGGATTTGCGTCCCTCAAGCAACCCGTTTCCAAAACCCTGAGGACAGGCTGCCTGATGTCAAGGTCTGCATTTAGTCCCCTGTGGATCCGTGGGGTGGATGGAAGGGGAAGAGCCACTCGCATTTCCCCAAGGGATTTGCCGGAAGCCGTTAGGAAATCATGGCCCCCATGCATAAAAACAGATGGGGGGCAGGCCAACGCCGGGTTGTGGAGGTTCCGGATCGGTCAGATTCCTGACGATGAGGCCGTAGCATGCTGTTGCCACAAAAACTGCATAATACAGAACTAAAGCCCCCCATGCATATACCACCCCCCATTTTTTAGGTAGGATAAGATTTTTCAGCAAATGTTTGCCTGTCTGACGTCAGTTTATCTTGAATGCATGTTGGAAGACTGCTGAAAGTTCGAAGGAGTGGCTTCTGGCGGAAGGAGTGTTGCAGTGGATGCGGTCACGCAGGTTCAGAGCCCGAGCGGCAAAGGAAACGCGCCGGAGAAGAATAACTGACCAAAGTCAGCTGCACCAAATGCCGAGTTCATCAGGGCAGTTACAAAAGTCAACTACGTAAAGCGAAAACTACCCCCGGCTGCCAAGGCACACAATGCCTGGTGAGGCTTGCACCGGGCACGACAGGCCGCCCCACCATGCTGGAAGTGGTGGGTTCTCCAGACTGTTCTTGGGCTGGAAGAAAAGGGGCGGGCCGTCCCGGGGGGACCCCCCCTCCCCAAAAATCAACAAGCCGATGTGTAGAAAAATGAAAACCCCGTTGTTGGGGACTTGCTTATGGTTAAACGAGGGGGTGGAAGAGACGCTTGTTTATCACTTAGAGGGGAAAATAGGTGGCTGGATCGCCATGAAGGAGATTAGAAACCCCCAAATGTTGTAGTTTCGAGCTATAGAATTGACAGGGCCCCGTTTTGATGAGTTCCCACACCCCTGATCAAACTCGCAACCGGGGGTTTCCTAAAGCGACCTGCCAAAAGGGGGGAATTAAAAAAAAGGAAAGAAAACAAAGTAAAAAAAGTCTTAAATAAGTAATAGAAATGTTCGACGTTTTACGCTAGAGTTGCGAAGATGTGGGGAGTTAAAATATGTCGACACAGAATCGACACTACTGTTAGCCATCCAAACTTTTAAGGAAAAAACTTTTTGCAAGGCGAAGCGTGTTAAAAAAAACGGAAAAAATTTATTTGGATTACAAAGAAAAGTTGAAAAAAGAGTTGGGGGGAAAGGTTTGTATAGCATGCAATCACTACAAAATGGAGGCTGTGCTTTCTTTGAAAAAAAAGCACATTAATCAAAAATCACTCGCGTGTAAATTTTATATGCAATTTTAGATCTGACCCCTTTTTATTCGTTGGGATGTGTTTTTCAAACACCGAACTCAAATTTGGCCCCCTAAGGGAAAACCTCACCCTTGTGCAAACAAGCATCAGTTTTTTTTGATTTGTCTAGACTGGTTATTGTTGGGGTTTGAATTTTTGCTAGACTGGGTTATTGTCAGGTTTCCCCTTTTGTCTAGATGGATTTTTTTTGTTAGTGGTTCCATTAATTGTCCCAGACTGGTTTACTGTTAGTGTTTTCCTTTTGTTAGCCAGGACTATTGTTAAGTCTCGTTTTGTGCCTGTTCATAGGACCCACTCAGATTTCTCATAGTTAAAAATTTCCGCCCCTCAGAAGCGTGAAAATTTAACACTGCAATTTTCCTTAAAAAAACTGCGTCAGCACTGTTGAAGGGGAAAAAGATAAAAGAATGGAAGGACCCGTCCCAAGCTAACAGATCAGAGCAGGGTGGCCATTTTCAGGCTGCGGACAGGCCACAACCCCCTGAACTACCCCATTTTTACCAAGTTCAAAAGGGTCATCGACCGTGCCATCCCAGACCTGCAGTATGACAAAGCACATCTACGCAGGATTCCCGTTGCACGAAGCTTGAGACAACAGATAGGGACGGGGGCAAACACAGGGGGGAGAGGAAGTTCTACGGTGCCCTTGGGACCACACGCAGGGCAGTTTCTCAGGGGAGCTGGCGGCCCATCAGATGCTCGAGAAAGAAGAAGAAGAAGATCAAAGAAAAAAAACACCTTCCTCTCTTCTCGGTTCCCGTGATTGTTTCTTGAATACACTTCAGTTACCTTTCCCAAACTTTGGAAACATTTTCCTGTATTAAAGCTCTCTGCTCTTCTGGTGATGATAGGATTTTCCCCCAAAATTTAGAGAGAGGAAGAGACCGGAGGAAGAATTGCAGTTCTATGTTTGAACTGGATTTTTTCCTTTGTCGCTAGTCCCCATCACTTTTATTCTAAAAAACAAAATATTAAAACATCTTTCAAGCGACTTCAAATAAAACTTTTTCCATCCTAACTTTTTTTTTTTTTTTTTTTCAGATTGTTTAAAATTGAAAAGTGAATCTCCTCTCTCTCTTCTCTCTCTCTTCCACACAACACACACAACACACCACACACACAACACAACCCCACACACATATATATAATATATACATGTGTGTTGTGTGTGTGGTGTGTGTGAGTGTGTGTGTGTGTGTGTGTGTGGTTCGGTGTAAGAAAAGGGAAAAGAAACGATTGTGAGTGGGAAGGGCTGAGGAGCAAACGAGACAGGGGGTGCAGGTGAAAGGGGGGGGGGGGGGGGGGGGGGCAAGAAAAAGCGAAAAAGAAGGGTTGTGCAACAGGTTTTCCCGAACAGATTTTGTGGTGTCTTAATATTTTGAGCCCCCGCGCACCAAAATTCCATTTCATCAAATCATTGTACCTGTGTTCAGCGGAAAACAGGGTGAGAGGGAAAACATCCCTTATTTCCCACACAAGTGCCCAAGCCAGGCCCCGGATGGTGACAGCTCAGACCCCCCCGTACAAAAACCCCGACGAGCCCAAGCCCGGGAGTCGGGCCCTCATGACAAGATCCCCGTCGCCAGGACCGGGCCCACGGATCCGTGGAATCGAGGTCTCCTTTTCATCAGTCCGCCCCCCCAAAGTCACCCCCATGAGAGGGCATCGGCAACCTGGGCTTCCGCTGTGAAGGAGGTTGAGGGCAGCGTACGTCCCCCGATCCTCAGCATTATCGCCCAGGTGTATTAGACCCACGGACCCGAGCCCCTCCGACAAGAATACCAGGAGAGGGGGAGGGAAGGGGGCCATGACTTGTAATACACAAAAATGTGGGAAAAGACAAAAACCGGCAAAATGTCCCATTGATTTCTGAGCTCAATACACCCCTAAGGTGTCAGCATTTATTTCTGAGTCAATCACCCACTAAGGTGCCCCGCATTGATTTGGCTCAACACACCCATAAGGTGCCATGCACTGATTCCTGACTCGTCATCAAAAGTATGGCATGCAAGCTGGTGATGTAATCACTTTTTTCCAAGAAACGTCTACTGTTGGGCGTTGGAAAATGAGGTTTTATCAGATTTGATTCCTCTTCACTGGAGACTGTGAATTCGGTTTCAGAAGTCTCGTTCCCTTGCATTCAGTTCTTTTCCGAGTCTTTTAAAATGGGTTCTGTAAGCTCATCTGTTCCCCCATTTTTATCCCCTTTTTTCCCGCCTTTTCAACATTTTTCTTGACTATTTTTTACCCAGGAATTTACAAAAGCATGTCTTCCTTTAACGGGAAGAAGTTAACTGGGTGAAAAAATGCACAGTGCACAAGTTCTCATTTAATGTAACCGTCACAGAAGTTCGTTGACATCACCACAACACAAATGATACTGGACAAATCTATAATACCAAATTTTGTCACTTAAGACTGACTGAAGCCCGATACTTTTTTTGACAGGGTCCACTTTTCAAAATGTCGTGGCTTAAAATGATAAATAACACTACAGCAAAGTTTGGGATGGGGGGATTCTCTGCACCAAGGCATGCGATTGTCATGTGATTGTGACATATCTCTCTTTTTGGGGAAGAAAACTGTTTCAAAACTTGAACTTCAATTTTTTTGTTTGATTTGGGGAAATTTTCCAGAATTTGCTTGAGAAATCATGAGGTGAAAGCATTTGAAGAGCGTAAACTCAACCGGCGCATACGGGGGAAATGATAGGATTTCGAGCAGCTGACAAAAAAAAGGGGTTTAATGGAAAAAAGGAATCCAAAATGAGGCAGGGGACAGTCCAGTAAATGGAAAAAAAAGAAAGAATGACTTTTACTCCCACGTTTAAAAGATTACAGGCCAAATAAGCCTGTGATTATTTTTATCGTGGGACAAGGTTACCCTACTTGTTTTTATTTTTGGGGGCAAAAATTGAGGATGCGATCACCACTTTGTGGGGTTTCACTGTCCCCCCATTTTTTCTTTTGGGGGCCCTTTACTTTCCGAAATTTGTGTAGCAAAAAGTATTTATATTTTTTTCCAGGTGAAAGTGGTGAAAGGTTTCCTGGCGAACGTGTAGTAAAAGCAGGGAAAAAGGGTTGTTGGTGTACACCACTGGGGGGGACCAGTGGATTTGGCTGGGGCACCCCCTGGGGGGGCCCCCCACGTGGAAAGTTGGTGGGCACCAGTCTTTTTTGTTGACTTGGGACAGGTCTTTGTCCGCAATCTTTTGATTGGAAAGGGGCTTTGTTCATTGATTCGACTGGAACAGGCAGTTGTTCACCGTCTGAAAACCAGACGAGGGCTTTGTTCATTTCTGTTGACTGGGGAAAGACCTTTTTCCACGTCTGCTGGGCCCGGGCCAGGTTTTGTTCATTGTTTTTGAACTGAAAATGGGTCTTTGTCCCTTGTTGTTATGGACACAAATTTTGTCCCTATCTGTTGACTAAACACAGGTCTTTGTTCATTGCCCGTTGACTGCACAAGTCTTTGTTTATTGCCCGTTGCTGGACACAATTTTTTGTCCGCTGTCTGTTGAAGGAGTAAGTCTTTGTCCCCTATCTGTTGACTAACACGGTCTTTGTTCATTGCCTGATGACTGGACAAATCTTTGTCCGCTGTCTGTTGACTGGAGATAAGTCATTTCTGTTGACTGGAAACCCGTCTTTGTTGTTGTCTGTTGATGGCAGGCTTTGTCCCGTCTGTTTACTGGAGATAAGTCTGTCCGCGTCTGTGACTGGAGGTAAGTCTTTTTCCCCTTTTTGTTGACTAGACATCTTTGTCCGCTGTCGTTGACTGGGCACAAGTCTTTGTCCATATCTTTTGGGTGAACACAGATCTTTGTCCATTGCCTGTTACTGGACACAAATCTTTGTCCGCTGTCTTTGACTGAACACAAGTTTTGTTCATTGCCCGTTGTGGGATAAGTCTTTGTTTCCGCTGTCTTTTGAAATTTTCATTGTGTGTTTACTTTGACACATGTCTTTGTCCACTGTCTGTTTACTGACGATGTCTTTGTTCTTTTTGTCTATTAACGGACACGCCATTGTTTTTTGTCATTCGTGAATACGAGTCTTTGTTCACCGGATACAGGTCCCCGTCCATGTTGACTGGGCACGATCTTTTTCCCCCGTCTGTTGATTGGATACCAGTCTTTGTCCGTTTTCTTTGATGGACAGAGGCCTTTTGTCCGCTGGTGTTGGCTTGACATGCTTTGTTCACTGTCCCGTTTAACGGACAAGGTCTTCTCATCCGTCCCTACCATTTCTGCCTGGCCGTCTGCACTGTTTTTGGCCCCTGGTTAAAGAGTGGATCGAAAGGGTTTGTTTGGTCGCACTGTTTTATGGGCATGTATTGTCACGGCCCCCGAAAAGGTGGGTATTTCCCCCCACCAATGTTCCCAGTTGTTTTCTAAGTCGAATCCCCACATTACGATTCCTTCCGTCTCTTCAGTGGTGAAAATTGCAGAATGGACCATG
>JAMYXO010004035.1:15000-18404 GCA_033310375.1 Conus canariensis | reverse complement strand
ATAATTAAAACAAACCTGCTTTCGGGCGGTTTGGGGAAAGGGGAAAGGAAAAAAAATTTTCCCCGGGGATTTTTTTAACCCCCCACCCCACCCCCACCCCCCCCCCGGCCCCTTCCCTCCCTTCCTTTTTTCCCAAAAAAAAGGGAGGCAATTTACCGTTTTTGCTCGGTATTTGTAAAACGCGCAAAACAATAAAAAGCATTTCAGATTTCACAAAGGGTTATATGTCTTTAAACCCTTTCCCTTTGGAGGGTGAAGCCGAGGGTGTGTGTGTTTTGTGTTTGTGTGTGTGTTTTGTGTGTTTTGTGGGGTGTTGTGTGGGTGTGTGTGTGTGTGTTTGTGATTTTGCGTGTGTGTGTGCGCGCGCATGCACGGGGGCATGCATGTTTCGTCCCAAATGGGTGCGTGGGTTTTTTGTTTTGTGTGGGGGTGTGTCTGTCTTCTGTTGTCTGCCTGTGTGTGCGGGGCATGGGGTGTGTGTGTGTGTGTGTGTTTGTGTTGTGTTTTTGTGTGGGGGGGTGTGTGTTGGGGTACATGTTTTATGTGTATGCGTGTACACGTGTGTTTTGTGTTTTGTTACACGTGCATATAAAATTTTGTGTGTTTGTGTTTTTGGTGGGGCGTGTGTGTACACGTACATGTGTGTGTGTGTGTTTTGTATGGGGGTTTTTGTGTTTTTTGTGTGTTTTGGGTTTTGTGTGTGTGTGGTGTGTGTTGTGTTTGTGTTGTGGGGTTGCGTTTTGTGCGGGGCGTGGTGTGTTTTCATTTCTTTTGTTTAAAGCCATCATCTTTCAGCCTGACTTTGAGGGAAAATTCCAACCCCAAATAAGAATGCTCTGGCACTTCATTGGTCAAAGGGGTATGCCATCAAATTCTTGTTCCATACTTTGGGTTCGATTCCCAGCCCCAAAAACAATTGGGTGGGGAGTCCCTTCTGCATAAATATCCGTGGTTTGACGAAAAAACCCCACCCCACTAAAACCCCAACCACACACACACACACAACACACACAAACACACAACCCACACACTGCGCCCCGCGGGGCGCGCAAAACCCCACACACAAACACACCCCACCCCCCACCACACAAAACACACACACACAACTAATAGCTTTATTTTGACGCCAGTTTTCCCACAGTTTTTGGCCCCAACAAGGGGCAAAAAAGATTTTAAAGGGGGGGGGGGGGGGGGGGGGGGGGGGGGGGGGGGGGGGGGGGGGGGGGGGGGGGGGAATACAGCTGGAACCAAATTTGGTAAAAAACCATGTGGGTTTTTTTTTTTTTCCCAAAACAGAAAAGGGACATTAAGCTGCCCGGTTTGGGAAAACCTTTTGGACAGCTCGTTTTTGGGAAATACTCCCGGGGGAACATTTAACCCCGCTTTTCCTTTTCCCTCCTCCCTTTCTTCTACCCCCCCCCCCCCCCCTCCCCCCCCCCTTTTCCCACATGGCCAAACCCCCTGCGGGTTTGTTTCGGGTTTTCCCGCTTGTCTGTGAATACAATGGGGGGGGGGGCGGGAGGAGGAATGGAATGCGCTTAAATTTTTGTAGGAACCCCGGTACCACACTGTGGGGGGTCTTTCCTTGGTTTTGCTCTATAGGAGAAATTCCCCTTTCTCTGTGGGTGCAATGTCCGGAGATGGGGGAGAAGATAAAGCAGAAAAAAAAAAAAAAAAACCCAGACGAACGGGGTTTTTATACATAAAATTTACATTCTTTTCGCTTTTTTTTTAATTCTTTTTTTTTTATTTTACTTTTTTATTTTTTTTTCCATTTTTTAAAATTTTTACAACCCCAAAGGTTTCAAAACATGCTGAATTCGTTCAAAAAGGAACTGTTCCTCTCTCCTCTCCTCTCTCTCTTCTTCTCTTTTATATTTTATATATATATAAATTAAAATTATAAAATTTTTAGTAGATAAAAATCCAAAAAAAAAAAGATTAAAAATCCCAAAAATTTTTGGCTTTATTTTCCTTCGTCAGGGGGGTTTTCAGAATGTTTTATTTTGTTCTTTATTTTATATTTAATTTTTATATATATTATTTGAACAAAAAAAAAAAAGTCCCTTTAAAAAATTGAAGGGGGGCTCAACCCTTTGGGGGAGCCAAATTTTTTTAAAAAAATTTTTGTTAAAAATAAGTTGTAATAATACAAGGATTTTTTTTCCTGAAGATTGCAAGGCCCTTTAAAAAAAGCTTGTAGATTTTGCTACCCTTTATTTTTAAAAATTTTTTTTTTTAACATAAAATTTTTATTAAATTTTTATATATATATATAAATTTTTAATACCGAACAATTAAGTAGTGGGGAAAAGTTGGGCCCGGGGTAACAATTTTCCGTCATGGTAATGACTTGGCAAGGATTTAAAAAAAAAAAAAAAAGGGGGGGGGGGGGGGGATGTTGAAGATGAATAATAAAAATGAAGAAAAAAAAAAAATTATATATATATATGTGTGTGTGTGGTTGTGTGTGTGTGTGGTGTGTGTGTGTGTGTGTGTGTTGTGGTGTGTGTGTGTCAAAAGATTCAGTTTCCCACGGGGCACGGTACCACTCAACAAGAAGAAGCAGAACGAAAAATTGTGCACAAGACAACACATATACTAAAACAATTCATATGTTCCACTTGTTCCTTCACCCAGGACTTTATTGTAGCGCATTCGCCATCTGGCTTGATCACTGGACAGAGGGGATATGATGAAAATAACACAAAGCAAAAAGCACCGGATATATACTGTTCAAAAAAAGTTAAGGACCAACATTGAGATTGCACAAAAACTTTAAAATTTACCAAAATTCAATTGTACCGCCTTTGTGGTCCAAACAGATTGAACCACACGCACAAATTGATAGTGAATGCGGCAGCTGCAATTTTGTGGCACACATTTCTCAGCGCCTTGAAAAACACGTGTCGCGACTTGTCATTTTTGGACCAAATTGGGGTGAATTTCTGATGTGCTTGGGATCCGAAGGAGCATGTGCTGAATCAAAATCATGTGAAGAAACGAGCTAAATCAGGCTGTAGGTCAATAAAGTTTTGCTCAACCAAATGTCTTTAAAACCCAAATGTACTGGCGAAAAAATGCAATGCAACAGCATGCCTCCACGTCGAAGACTGAACGAGCTGGATCGAGGAAGAGCAATAGGATGGCTCCAAAAGGAGTTGCAGTCCAGGAAGTGGCACGGAGACTTGGGTATCACACTCTGTTGTTATCAGACTCAGACAACGCTTTCAAGACACAGGAAGAGTGCATAAACGACCACGCTCTGGTCGACCCAGAATAACAACACCACGAGAGGACGATACATTGAAAGGCAGGCCACACACGAAAGAACAGCAAGTGCAAACAACATCAGACGTCGCCTTACAGATGCCACCAACACTGTTGTCAGTGATTAAGACCAT
>JAMYXO010004035.1:0-7500 GCA_033310375.1 Conus canariensis | reverse complement strand
AGTTCTTCATCTATGGATGGATAGAAGTCTACTATGTCAAATGTAATGAACATTGTATTTCTCTGTTTGTTGAGTTTCTTAAACCATTGTATGACTTCATAGCTGTTTTTTCCAAAGGTTGTATTCGGTGTTTGATTTTATATCTTCTATAGCCTTTTCCAAAATTCTCTTGCTTATTTTGCCCAGTTCGGATTTAGATGGGTTTATTAGTCTACATGTTGGGTTGTTTTGGAAGTTAGGCTTGTGGTCTTTAAGTGTTATGAAGGCCTCCTTTGTTGCTGTTGTCTCTACCTATCACTTAACTCCATGCGATGTGCAAGCTCTTTTTCTTTTTTGCGGATGTTGCTATGTGTAGTTTTATCAGCTTTCTTGTAGTTTTTCTGGATGTTTTTGTTTAAGAGTTGAGAGTATTCGTTTGGTTCCATTTTGTAAAAATTGCTCGTTTTGTCAGCCTTTACGAATATCTTTTTATCATTTTGGATTTGTTTTATATCATTTGCTAGTGATGTTTGAAAGTTGTTATTTGATTTTTTGAATTTAATATTGGCTATCAGTCCCTTCATTTTGTCTTCAAAAGGTTTCATTTCATCTATTGTTGGAGGTGATCGCCATGATTTGAATCCATATGTATTTTTGTCTTCATTCTTTGCATTTGGGTTTAGGAAGAAGAACGCCTTCCATCTCATGTTGCGCACAAATTTCTCGGTTTGTTCTATCAGTTTTTTAGTGTAAGTTTGTGGGTTTGAAAATGGTATGTTTTTAGTAGATTGCCTAAAGTTGATTTTCTCCATTTCAGATTTTGTCAGACCACAGTGCTCAACTTGAGGAGCGATTATTATGAACAATATAAAAAAGTTCTTAAAAATCTGAAGGTGCTCAACCCCTTGGGGAGCAACATCTGTTAAAAAAATATTTTTAAAATGAAGTGGTAAAATCTACAAGCTTGTTTCTAGCTTTGCTATCTTCAGGATGTCTTTTGGAGCACGCCAACGGTCTTTTATGGCGTGCGGGACTTGATTTCAACTCTGGTGTGCAGGCGGATCTCATTTGCTGCACGTGCGGCCTGTGGTTCTTATTGGGGCCTGTTCAGGTGGAATGTGCTAGCAAAGATTTCCACTTGTGCCTGCAATTGTTTACAATTTCTACTTTTGTGTTCAGAGTTGCTAAGTGTGGTTTGCATAATATTAACCATTTTTCTGTGGAGCATAGATTGCATCTTTTTGAAATATTGTTGTATGGTGCTGCTCTTTTTATGATTTTCCATGATATGTTGTAGTCTATTTTTTTATCTTTGAGTCTCCAGATGTATTTGCTCAGCTCTGTTTGATTTTTGTATTTTTCATTTTTGAATGACTGTTTATGGTTTGCGTATCTGGTTTTGAAAGTGTTTTCAGTAATCCCTACATATGTTTCTTCTTCATTTTCTGATGTTACCGTAGCTTGGTATACAATGTTGCTGTGAAGACATTTATTGCTCAGGGGGCACTGTTCTTTTTTAGTGCAGTTGCAAGATGTCCTTTCGGCACCCTTCTCTTTTATGTTGCTTTTCATTTTGTTAGATGAATCAATCATGTTTTTGAGGTTGGGCATACATGAGTATGACAGTTTAATGGTGTTTTTGTTGAATATTTTGGACAGTTTGTGTTCTTTTGGGAATGATGTTGCTAAGATTTTAAAGAATTCTTTTCCTACATTTGTTTTTACTTGTCCATCGTATGGTGGGTTGTACCATATGATCTTTCTTTTCCTATTTTTCTTAATTCTGTTCGTGCAGCAAATGAGATCCGCCTGCACACACAGAGTTGAAATCAAGTCCCGCACGCCATAAAAGACCGTTGGGCGTGCTCCAAAAGACATCCTGAAGATAGCAAAGCTAGAAACAAGCTTGTAGATTTTACCACTTCATTTTAAAAAAAATTTTTTTTTAACAGATGTTCTCCCCAAGGGGGTTGACACTTCAGATTTTTTAAGAACTTTTTTATATTGTTCATATATAATTATATATATTTTTATTAATATATTTGGGAAAGATGTCAAAGGTTTTTTTGTTCCAGAATACCCAAAACTTTTTTGATTATTTTTGCCATACCCGTAAAGTTCTTGCCGGAACACAAGTGGTCGAATTGTCCCTTTTCTTAGTCATGCCCTTTGCCATTCATTTGATACTTTGCAAACCCACCCTCCAAAAAACCTTAAAGGACAACGTCAAAAATTTTTTGATGAAAAAAAAAGGCAAAGCGAAAAAAAAACTACACCGACGACGACCCCACCCAAAAATTTAAACCAAAAAACCCCCAACACACACACACACAACACAACCGCGCGCGCCGGATTTTGGGGGCTGTTGGTTTTTTGTTAAATGTAGGGGTTTTTTTCTGCATGCATTTTTTGTCCCGCTTCGCGTTGGGGGCGCGCGCATGTGGTGTTGTGGTGGGTGTTGTGTGTGTGGGTGTGTGTGAGAGGAGAAGGGGAAGGAGAGGAGGGGGGGGGGAAGAGGGGAGAGAAAAAGAGGGGGAAGAAGATTCGTAAAAGGAGCAGGTGGGAATTTTTAGGCATAAGAAAAGAGTTGGAAAAAGGGAAGGAGGGGGGGTGCTATAGGGCGACGGGGCGAGAGCCTGAAAAAAGTGGGGGTTTTTGAGACGGTTTGTTCCTTGAGGCAATGTTTGGGGGATAAAAGACAACAAGTCACTTTTGTAAAGGGGAATCGCCCACATTCCAAAATATGAAAAAACTGGGCCGGGGAGGGGGGAGATGGGGGGGGGAGGGGAAAGGGGGTTGGCGGGAAAATGGGGGGGGGGTAAAATGCAAGCTTTAAAAAAATTTATGAAAAGAATTACCGTCTTTTAAGAATCCCAAATGAAAGCCGTGGGCTTAAAAATGTTTAATAATAATTTTTTGGCACCTAACAAAAAAAAAAAAAACAAAAAAAAACAAAAAAAACAGCAAATTGGGGAAAAACCCTTTCCCCCCCCTTTTTTGAAAAAAAAGAAGCGAACACAGAACGTGGTACGGATTCTAAAAAAAAAAAAAACAAAAAAAAAAAAACAAAAAAGGAAAAGGAAAAAGAAAAGAAAGGAAAAGGGAAAAAGAAATAAAGAAGAAAAAAAAAAAAAAAAAGGATTTTTGGCCCATGGTAAAAAGTTTGATGATTTTTTGACACGGGGTTTCACAACAAGCCATGTGTGGGTTGGGGCCTCAAAGATTGATATGTTGACAATCTTCATGAGTTAGGAGCGAGGATAAAAAGTCCCCGACACCTTTTTATAAGGAAACTAAATTTGGGGGCCAGGGGAAGGGGGGCAAAGGGATGGGCAAAGTGGTTTGGGGTTAAGGGGGGGAAAAGGGTTTGGGGTTCAGGGGAAATGGGGAAAAGGTAGAATTATTTGGTAAAAAAATACTAATTCCTTTTTGAAGCTCCTAAGTTTTTGGCAGCACAAAATTTTTTTCGTCGGGAAAAAAAAAATTTGCAAATTAAAAAAAGGGAAAGAAAACAAAACCGATTGCTGGAATTTATTTCTTCTACATCTCTTTTTCTTTTTTTTTTAAAAATTTATGCTGATGCTCATTTCTGACAGTTCTTTGTTGGTTGTTGAGCCCCGGAACAACCCTGACCAGTTGTGGTGGTTTGTGGTGTGTGGGTTGTGTTTGTGTGTGTGTGTGTGTGTGTAAAAATAGGAAAGAGATTAAGGAAAGATAAAAATTTTTGTCATTTTACGACGTGATTTTAAAAGATCTGACCCCGGTTTTTTGCGGGGCGCGCGCGTGCTCTTGCGTCGTACTGGGCGTTGTGTGTGTGTGTGTTGTGGTGTGTGTGTGTGTGTGGAGTGTTTTTGTGTGGTGGTGGTGTGTTGTGTGGTGTGTGTGTGTGTGTGTTTTGTGTGTGTGTGTGATATTTTTGAATATATAAAAAATCAAGTTCGATAGCGAAGATGCCAAATTTAAAAAAAACAAGACCCCCAAATGGGAAGTATTTCCGTTGATCGTCAAGCACCAACCAGGCTGGTTTTTCAAAAAAAAAAATAACTTTAAGCTTTAAAGATAGATTACACCCTTTTATAAATTGATGGCTTAGAGAGAGAGAGAGAGGAGAAGAGAGAAGAGGAGAGAAGAGAGAGAGAGAGGAACGCTTATACAAAAAAAAAAAAAAAATGTTGTATTTTGTTTTAATGGGAAAAAATCCAGAACTTCTAAAAAAAAAAACTTAATAGAAAAGACGACGACCCCAAAAAAATAGAAGAAAAATGAGCAAAGGAGACATGGGGAAAAGACCACACGGCACGATAACAATCTCTCTCTCTTCTCTCTTCCCTCCCTTTCCCCCTCTCTCCCCCTCTCTCCCTCCCTCTCCCTCCCCCTCTCCTCTCTCCTCTCTCCTCCCCCCACTAAGTCTGGATGTGCCTAACCCGTTGTTTTCCTTAATTTTATTTTGGATTTCCAAACATCCTTTCCCAGTCTGTTTGATTTAGTTATTTTATTGTTTTTTATTTTGGGGAAAAATCCCTTTTTCCGTTCTCTTTTGTTTCCAAAAAACCAAAAGAAAACCAATTGAGCTAATGCTTTAAACTGAATATACATTTTTCACCCCCACACACCCCCACACACACAACCCCCCCCAACACACACACACACACAACCCCAAAAACAAAACACACACCCCCTCGCGCGCGGGGGTGCGCTTGCACTCACGCACGCACGCACGCTCTCAAGCACGCACACAAAAAACACCATACACAACACAACACACACCAAAAAACCCCACCACACACAAACACACACAGCACAAACGAACGTGTGAGCTATTTTTTAATTCTCTGTGTGGTAGTTGGGTTGTTGTGTGTGTGGTGTGTGTGTGTGTGTGGGGTGTGTGTGGGGTTGTGTGTGCGTGCGCGCGCGCGCGTCGTGCGGCGTATGTGTGTTTCTGTTTTATGTGGTGTGGGGTTTTGTGTGTGTGTGTGGGTGTGGTGTGTGTGTGGGTGTTGTGGCCGCGCGCGGCCGCGCGTGCTTGTGCGTCTGTGGGGTTGTGTGTTGTGTGGGGATTTTTGTGTGTGTGTGTTGTTGTGGTGGTGTGTGTGTGTGTGTTTGTGTGTGTGTGTGGCGCGCTTGCTTGCGTCGTGTCCCTTTGTGGTGTGTGTTGGTGTGTGTGTGTGTGTGGTGTGTGTGTGGTGTGTGGTTGTGGTGGTGTGTGTGTGTGGTGTGTGGTATGCGGCGTGACGCGTGCTTGCGTGCGTGATTTGTTGTGCGTGCGTGCGTGCGGGGTGCGTGCGTGGGGGGGTGTGGGGTGCGTGCGTGCGTGCGTGCTTGCGTGCTTGTGCGTGAGTGCTGCGTGCGTGCGTGCGTGCGGGCTTGTTGCTTTATCCCACGCAAATGCACACATACAGACAAAATAGCCGAGCGTCAATTCTGTCACAAAGGAAAGCGGGGCCACATTAAGCGCATCGAAATCGCCCCGTAAATTAACCACGCCCCCGGGGGCTTGCTTTAAACATTGAAATAATGCGGGGATTCTGAGACAAGACCTTTATCCGTTTTTATGTTTGGTGAAAAATCCAGTGAAAATTCATGTCAAGTTTTCAGCTTACCCTGCCAGACCCCCCCCCCCCCCCCCCCCCCCCCCCCCCCCCCCCCCCCCCCCCACCCACGCAAAAACCCCCCCCCCCCCATTTTTTAATTTCATTATTTCCCGGATTCCCCCCATAATTCAAAATTTTGCCAGTTCAAACCCTTTTGTTTTGTTTACCACCACTTCTTCACCCTCTACCCCCATACTTTTTTTATGTTCGCCAGTGTCCCATTTCCATTTATGCACCCAGGGTTCAATCACCAAAATTCCCTAACAAGTAAAGAACTAGTCTGTCTATCACACACTTTTTGATCTTTAGTGCATGCGTTTTATGCGCGGCGCGCATGCGGGTGCGGCGGGGCGCGGCATGTGTGTGTGGTGTTGTGGGGTATGTGTTGGTGCACGCGCCAGCGCGCGCGCGCGCGCGCGCGCGCGGCGCGTGTTTGTTGTGTGTGGTGGTCTGGTGTCTGTGGTCTCTGGTGTCGTGCATAGTTAATGCATGGTGCGTGTGGGGGTGCGTTGCATGGACGATAATTGCCATGCGTGTCTGTGTTTGTGAGTGTTTCGGGGGTGGGGGGGGGGGGGGGGGTGCTTGCGGCGGCTTGCGGCGTGCACGCGCGCGCATTGTTTGTGTTGTGTGGGAAAATGTATACAGGCAAAAAAGTAGCACACGTGCCTAATTCGGTGTCACAGGAGGGAATCATGTACAGATGAGTCCATCTGTATCTGTGATTGTTTCAGTGTGCTTGCACGTTGCTTTGTGCAGTGATGCCCACACTGTTGGAGCGGCCAATGCATATATTACGTGTATCCGTGTGTCTTTACTTGTTTGTTTTTTTGTTTTCCCTCTCTCTCTCTCTCTTCTCTCTCCCTCTCCCTCTCTCCCCTTCTTTTTATTTTTTTTTGCTCTTCTCTCTTTTTTCCCTTGTTTTTGTTTTGCCTCTCTCTCTTTTCCCTTTCTTCTCTCTCTTTTTCTCTCTCCCCCCCCTCTCCCCCCTCCCCCTCTCTCTCTCTCTTCTCCCCCCCCCGGCATGCCCCTTTCGGCCACTTAATTCCAACTTGGTGCTTCCCTATCTCTGTCTCCATTTCCTAAACCCATCCTCTCGAGCCTGTTTCCCTCTCCTCGCCCACTTTTCTTTAGGTCTGGGGCCTCTTTCCGTTTGGGCCCAAACCCTTTTTTTTTCCTGTCATGTGTGGTTTGGGGACACAGGAGGATAAGGGATTGGGGAGCAGCCTAAGGCCTTTTTCACACGGAGAAAGGAAGATGTTAGAAATAAAAACTTGAAACCAGAAAAGCTAAGAAATGTTTTTTTCCGTGAACAGAAAAAATATTTTGTTTTGTTTTCTATACGGGGTTTGTTTGTGTGTTTGTAGGTTTGTTTGTTTGTTTTCTTTTTGGTTGTTTGTTTAAAGAGCGAAAGAATAAAAATGAAAAAAATAATGAATAGGAAAAAAAAAATAAAGCAAAAGGAAAAAAAAAAAAAAAACCCCCCAACATCACAAAAGAGAGAGAGAAAAGAAAAGAGAAGAAGAGAGAGAGAGAGAGAAAAAGAGAGGGGGGGAGAGAGAGAGAGGGAGGAGGGAGAGAAAAAGAAAAAAAGAAAAAAGAAAGAAGAAGAGAAGAAAAAAAAAAAAGAAAAAAAAAAAAAATTACCCTTATTTTTTGTATTTTTTATTCCCCCTATGTCATACCCCCCGGGAATTTCGAAATTCCCTTTTAACCAAAAACATCTTGAAATTAAGACGATAAGAGCTGTCACATTCTAGGCTTCATACCATCGACGGAAAAGATGGAGGAGAGAAAAGGAAAAAAGACACCCAAAAACACACTGGAAACAGTGACACAATTGTAAAGCCCGGGTCTTTTCAAAATGAAAAACGACTTGCGGCACGACTCAATTTCCCTTTTTCTTGCCATCAATTGATCAAAAAGAATATAA
>JAMYXO010004034.1:0-18405 GCA_033310375.1 Conus canariensis | reverse complement strand
CCCTGACACTGTCACATACAGACCACCCTATTTATCACCCTGACACTGTCAACATACAGACCACCTATCTTACACCTGCACCGTGTCATATCCTACACCGTCACATACCCACCTATCTTAAGTTCTTACACCTGGCCTGTTATACCCTGACACCGTCAACATACAGCCCACCTATCTTACACCTGGCCTGTTATACCCTGACACTGTCAACATAGCAGACCTATCCTACTGGCTTACACCTGACACTGTCACATAGCAGCTATCCTAACCTGTCTTATACCCTAACAGCACAAGCCACCTTTCTTACACCTGGCCTGTTATATCCCTGACACTGTCAACATAGCAGACCACCTATCTTACACCTGACCTGTTATACCCCTGACACTGTCAACAAAGCAGACCACCTTTCTTACACCTGGCCTGTTATACTCCTGACACCGTCAACATAGCAGACCACCTATCTTACACCTGGTCCTTTCTTACACCTGGCCTGTTATATCCCTGACACTGTCAACATAGCAGACCACCTATCTTACACCTGGCCTGTTGTGCCCCTGACACTGTCAACATAGCAGACCACCTCTCTTACACCTGGCCTGTTATATCCCTGACACTGTCAACATAGCAGACCACCTATCTTACACCTGGCCTGTTATATCCCTGACACTGTCAACAAAGCAGACCACCTATCTTACACCTGACCTGTTATATCCCTGACACTGTCAACATAGCAGACCACCTATCTTACACCTGGCCTGTTATACCCCTGACACTGCCTACATAGCAGTCTATCCTACACCTGGCCTGTTACACCCCTCACACTGTCTACACAGCAGTCTATCCTACACCTGGCCTGTTATACCCTCACACTGTCTACATAGCAGTCTATCCTACACCTGGCCTGTTATACCCCCACAATGTCTACATAGCAGTCTATCCTACACCTGGCCTGTTATACCCCTCACACTGTCTACACAGCAGTCTATCCTACACCTGGCCTGTTATATCCCTCACACTGTCTACATAGCAGTCTATCCTACACCTGGCCTGTTATACCCCTCACACTGTCTACATAGCAGTCTATCCTACACCTGGCCTGTTATATCCCTCACACTGTCTACACAGCAGTCTATCCTACACCTGGCCTGTTAATCCCCACACTGTCTACATAGCAGTCTATCTTACACCTGGCCTGTTATACCCCTCACACTGTCTACACAGCAGTCTATACTACACCTGGCCTGTTATATCCCTCACACTGTCTACATAGCAGTCTATCCTACACCTGGCCTGTTATACCCCTCACACTGTCTACATAGCAGTCTATCCTACACCTGGCCTGTTATACCCTCACACTGTCTACATAGCAGTCTATCCTACACCTGGTCCACTATATCCCCTTCTCCCTCCCAAAGTCTAAACAGCAATCATACTTTATCATTCCCTCCCCCTTCCTACTATCACTGGAGACAAGAACAGAACCTGAAACTCAGACTGCGCTGACCACCAATTTTCAGCAAGCTTTTGCCTCAAAAACCTTTTCATGACCGATGCGCAGTCTGATTGTTCATCCTTTTCTCCTGCCTCCTTATCTGCCTGCATCTGCCCGTTGAGGGCGACTAAAGGTCAACACCACAGGGGTTCACTGGGAAGATGTCAAGGACAGAAGGTACCAGTTTGAGCCAATGGGCTCCAACTTCCACAAGCAACATGTTTTGCAGTTATCAAGAAAGTTTAAAAACAAATTTTTTTCTTCATCTTATATCAAGTGTGACTGGCCAAAACAGTAGGTGACAACCATAGTTACAGTTGATTTTACTTGTAGCCTGGCAAGGAATTCCGCTAACAACAAAACGCTATCTGCCCAGGACACTTTGACAACAACAACAACAACAAAAAAAGGGAGTGGTTGTTGAAAGAAATTAACAATTAAATTCTGAACTAACAAGGAGAAATATTATTTCTGACAGGAAAAGGCAAGGACAACACAAAAACAACTTTTTCTTATGCGACTCTGGAATTTTTTTTTAAAGACAGTACATTTTGAAAGAGCGCCAAGCAAGGTTCGTTCCCAATGGGATGTTGTGGCAGCATGCAAAGACCGAATATATAAATGTTCCAGAATCCATAGCGTGGCAGCCTAATAGTTAACATAACTGTGGACAAATCAGTGACTAATGTGGACTACACTGGAGCGTTTGAAACAGATTCACACTTCTGTAGCCAAGCATTCAAATGACATCCTCTTCTAGTTTTTCAAACAAAATTCATGCAACTTGGACTTTCAGGTTTGTTGTTCGTTTTCAAATATTCCAGTTTTCAGTTCATCTGGCATTTCAGAAAATGAACTGGGGGACTGGGCACATATTGTGGGACAAGGTGACTCGGAACAAGATGGCTGCTGCACCAGCTGACTCACAAGCTAACTCAGGAAAGCGAGCACGGTCTAAATCCTTTGACCAGACCACTTATTTTCTGTTGGACCTTGTTTTCCTACTTCTCTCCCAAGTACAACTTCCTCCATAATGCTGAAGGTGAATTATCACTGTGCTGGAAATTTTGGAGTATTAATTTTTTAACAGTGCACACATTTTTTTTCTCTTCTTTTTTCTTTTTGCATTTTCTTCATGGCAAGCCAGGCTACACGGTTGAAGTGTGCTTTGGCAGTTCCAGTCAGTGATGGTTAAAAGTTAACAGCGGATGGGACCTGACAGTACAGCACACTTCACAACTATCAGGTTAGGGATGTGTTCAACATGGGTGTGTGATGGGACCTGTCAGTACAGCACACTTCACAACGATCAGGTTAGGGATGTGTACAACATGGGGGTGTGTGGGGTCACTTCACAACGATCAGGGCAGGGATGTGTACAACATGGGTGTGTGTGGGGTCACTTCACAACGATCAGGTTAGGGATGTGTACAACATGGGGGGGGGGGGGGGGTCACTTCACAATGATCAGGTTAGGGATGTGTACAACATGGAGGGTGTGTGTGGGGTCACCTCACAACGATCAGGGTAGGGATGTGTTCAACATGGGGGGGGGGGGGGGGGGGGGTCACCTCACAACAATCAGGTTAGGGATGTGTACAACATGGGGGGGGGAGTGTGTGGGGTCACCTCACAATGATCAGGTTAGGGATGTGTACAACATGGGTGTGTGTGGGGGGGGGGGTCACCTCACAACGAACAGGTTAGGGATGTGTACAACATGGGGGTGGGTGGGTGGGGTCACGTCACAACGACCAGGTTAGGGATGTGTACAACATGGGGGGTGGGGGGTGGGGTCACCTCACAACGATCAGGTTAGGAATGTGTACAACATGGGGGGGGGGGGGGGTCACCTCACAACGATCAGGTAAGGGATGTGTACAACATGGGGGGGGGGGGGGGGATCACCTCACAACGATCAGGTTAGGGATGTGTACAACTTGGGGGGGGGGGGGGGGGGGGGGGGGTTGGTGGGGGGGGGGGGGGGGGGAGGGGGGGTCACCTCACAACGATCAGGTTAGGGATGTGTACAACATGGGGAGGGGGGGGTCACCTCACAACGATCAGGTTAGGGATGTGTACAACATGGGGGGGGGGGGGGGGGGGTGTCACCTCACAACGATCTGGGTAGGGATGTGTACAACATGGGGGGGGGGGGGGTCACCTCACAACGATCAGGTTAGGGATGTGTACAACATGGGGGGGGGGGGTGTCACCTCACAACGATCAGGTTAGGGATGTGTACAACATTGGGGGGGGGGGGGGCCCCACCTCACAACGATCAAGTTAGGGACGTGTACAACATGGGGGGGGGGGGGGGGGGGGGTCACCTCACAACGATCAGGTTAGGAATGTGTTCCACATGGGGGGGGGGTGGGGGGGTCACCTCACAACGATCAGGGTAGGGATGTGTACAACATGGGGGGGGGGGGGGGTCACCTCACAACGATCAGGGTAGGGATGTGTACAACATGGGAAGTGGGGGGGGGGGGGGGGGGGGGGGGTCACCTCACAACAATCAGGGTAGGATGTGTACAACATGGGGTGGGGGGGGGGGGGTCACCTCACAATGATCAGGGTAGGGATGTGTACAACATGGGGTGGTGGTGGGGTCACCTCACAACGATCAGGGTTAGAGATGTGTACAACATGGGGGGGGGGGGGGGGTCACCTCACAACGATCAGGGTAGGGATTGTGTACAACATGGGGGGGGGGGGGGGGGGGTCACCTCACAACGATCAGGGTAGGGATGTGTACAACATGGGGGGGGGGGGGGGGGGGTCACCTCACAACGAGCAGGGTAGGAATGTGTACAACATGGGGGGGTGTGTGGGGTCACCTCACAACGATCAGGGTAGGGATGTGTTCAATATGGGGGGGGGGGGGGGCGGATGGGGGGGGGTCACCTCACAACGATCAGGGTAGGGATGTGTTCAACATGGGGGGGTGTGCGGGGTCACCTCACAACGATCAGGGTAGGGATGTGTTCAACATGGGGGGGTGTGCGGGGTCACCTCACAACGATCAGGGTAGGGATGTGTACAACATGGGGGTGTGTGGGGTCACTTCACAACGATCAGGGTAGGGATGTGTACAACATGGGTGTGTGCGGGGTCACTTCACAACGATCAGGGTAGGGATGTGTACAACATGGGTGTGTGTGGGGTCCTTCACCTCAGTCCTTTTCAGACGCCCAATCGACAGCACAGTTCCTTTAGTCGTTTCCATAAGTGTTGATAGGCAATTCTGTGTCACATTTTCTTATATATATTTGCAGACATCTTTCCTTTTTTTTTTTTGAGCTGGATGAAAAAACAAAAAAAACCCCACAGACTTTGTGCTTGTTCCTTTCCCTCAACAAATAACATTTTGTTTCGTTCGTTTATCCACAGCTGAGGTGGGCAGAAGTGGCTTTCTTTCAACACCCCCACCACCCACTGTCCCGTAAAGACCTTCACCCACATGTGAACGTAACGTAAAGACCTTCACCCACATGTCAAACCTGGACTTCAGTGACCCCAAAGACACCCAGGACTACCTCCCAACACAACACAAACTGTCAGTGAGCCAGGCAACCCAGAAAGCAAACAACCCCCCAACCCCCCCCCCCCCCCCCCCCAACACACACACACACCCTCTTCCCTTCCCAGCCAAACCCCCACAGCCCTCCACACACAGAAAGCGGCAGAAAAGCAGCAGGCAGGGATGTGCACATCAAGCACAATGTGAGAGGGTAAAAAAGCAAACAAAGCTGTGCAAACAAAACTTCAGGAACAAAGCAGGCAACAGCAGAACACGGGCCTGACTTGGCAGCCAGCCCCCAAAGCTGCAAACAGGCGGGCACCTTTGAGTGGGGGGCCACAGTGAGGGGGGCCGACTCTGGCAGGGAGGGCGAGGGCTTCCGCTGGCCGGCAGCTTGAGGTCTGTGCCTTCACAGAGACAGGCACACACAGGTCATCATTCCCTTCACATGTCACACCCTGTGTGTCCACTGCACAACGCACACAGTCAGCCTGGCCGTGCCACACCACACACACGCGCACTTGGACACAGATCATGGCTTTAATATCCACCTATGCCACCCCATGTATTCATTCGTTAACATACTCTCTCCTTTTTCTTTCTCTCTCGACAAAAACTTGTACTCCAGAGTGCATACTTTGAGTCGTATCACATCAGCGACTGAGAGGGTCTTGTGGCCAAACAGGACTTGGGGGATGACTCTCCCCCACCCCCCACCCATCCAAACTGGGTGCATAACTTTTTATTTGTTTTGATATCTTTGATACCAACTGATTTCAAGCCCTACTGATGCCTATCAGCAAGACTGGGCATTTTGATATAGTCAAGATGCTGGCTGGATAGTGGCAAACCAGATTCAATGGCTTGTGTAGCAGCTGCGATAAAATAATACTGTGTGGAAAAGAAGTGTTTCCAAACTAATGGAAAATTCAAGTACACGCCAAATGGCATCCAAGATGGCTATCACCAAGGTCAGTAACAGTGTCACTATAAGCACAATGTTGAGCATGCACACGTGCGCACGCACACACACACACACACACACACACACACACACACACACGCACACACACACACACACACACACACAGAGCTGCTGATGCATACAAGATTCTTGAATACAGGTGTATGAACTGTTCAGGAATTACAGGTTATACAGATATTTATTCTGAAAGAAATAGCTTCTTTCAGCTCTTTGAATGCATCATAATATCTACATAATCATGATGGGAAAATGGGTGGAGACAGGCAAAATTCTGTGACTACGATTAATTTTTCACATGCACCTTTTGCACAAAGTGTGTCTTGTTTTCCATTCCTATCTCGTATTAACCTAACCGTATTAACAATGTGGTTACTGTGCACACGTCTTTTTTTTTTTTTTTTTGAATCATTTTACTCAGTTTCATTTTACCGTCATTTTACTTTTCAGCAAAGGCAGATGTTTTAAAAGGGGGGGGGGGGGGGATACACACACAATTCTTTGAAACAGTGAATGGTACCTCACATGGATTACACCCTAGAGCTTCTTCACTTTCAAAAGATAGGAGTAGATGTCAAAGGAGTGGCCCGTGTACAATAAGCACAGTGGCCTGTGTGTTCAATCAGCACAGAGGCCTGTGTGTTCATTTGGCACAGAGGCCTGTGTGTTCAATTGGCACAGAGGCCTGTGTGTTCAATCGGCACAAATCCGGGTTTCTGATCGGTTGTGAGGACTGGAGCATCTGCTCCACACTTGCTGTGTAGCTTTCTTGGCATGTGGATCAACCACCTCCTTGTCTCCAATGCCAACATAACCAAGTACCCAGACAAAAACTATGTTGCAGCCATAAGTCTTCAGATAGGTGTACAGTTCAAACAAATCCAGGAGCATGTGCTTGAGCAATGGCCTCTAAAGCAGAGATGGAGTGTTGTTGGTATACACTTGAGTTCTTTATCACACTTGAACGAACCTGCAGAAGTGCTGCAGAACTCTGATCTGATGAACCACAGACCTTGTAGCATCATCCATGATTCAAACGTACAAAGACTAAGAACTTTGATCTGATGAATCACAGACTGTATACCATCATCCATGATTCAAACGTACAAAGACTAAGAACTCTGATCTGATGAATCACAGACCTTGTAGCATCATCCATGATTCCAATGTACAAAGACTAAGAACTTTGATGTGATGAATCACAGACTGTATACCATCATCCATGATTCCGATGTACAAAGACTAAGAACTTTGATGTGATGAATCACAGACCATATATCATCATCCATGATTCAAATGTACAAAGACTAAGAACACTGATATGATGAACCACAGACCATATACCATCATCCATGATTCAAATGTACAAAGACTAAGAACTTTGATATGATGAACCACAGACCTTGTACCATCATCCATGATTCAAATGTACAAAGACTAAGGAGGAAGTGTACACAAATGACTCTGTGGTCACTCCCTACCTAAAAATAAAGATGCTGGAAACTGTAATACCTTCCCCCCACCCCTCCCCCTCCACAATGACTCATAGTCACTCCCTACCTAAACCTTCCCCCCACCCTCCCTCTCCACAACGACTCCCAGTCATTCTCCACCTAACAAGCAAAGATACTGGAGACAGTACAACACTCTCCCTCCTCCTCCTCCTCCTGTAAGCAATGTTTTTCATGTCGCTTAATGTTGTGGGTGTTGAGGATAATTACAATACACAAACAGCCATCATCATGAATCAGTCCACCAGACCCTAGGAGAACATCAAAACGACGTTACAGCATACACGACTGTGTTTAACACATCAAAGATTGTAAACACGGCGCTTCTGAATACAGCTCATTAGTAATGCACCTCAGATTAATATAAACTACCAAGAACAGCATCAAATCCACATACAGGCCCCCCTCCCCCAACCCACCTTCCTCTTCCCCTCCACCACAGTAAAAAGTCTTTTCTTCCAATAAACAATGTTACATGACATCACATGACCTGAACATGAACACGCATGCAGGTAAAGTTAAGTAAATGTCAAGCATACAGAAGGTAATTGCTAAGTAAACGTCAAGCCTACAGAAGGTAATGTTAAGTAAACGTCAATCCTACAGAAGGTAATGTTAAGTAAACGTCAAGCATACAGAAGGTAAAGTTAAGTAAACGTCAAGCGTACAGAAGGTAAAGTTAAGTAAACGTCAAGAGTACAGAAGGTAAAGTCAAGTAAACGTCAAGCGTACAGAAGGTAAAGTTAAGTAAACGTCAAGCATACAGAAGGTAATGCTAAGTAAACGTCAAGCATACAGAAGGTAAAGTTAAGTAAACGTCAAGAGTACAGAAGGTAATTGCTAAGTAAACGTCAAGCATACAGAAGGTAAAGTTAAGTAAACGTCAAGAGTACAGAAGGTAATGCTAAATAAACGTCAAGCGTACAGAAGGTAATGTTAACGTCAAGCGTACAGAAGGTAATGCTAAATAAACGTCAAGCGTACAGAAGGTAAAGTTAACGTCAAGCGTACAGAAGGTAATGCTAAGTAAACGTCAAGTGTACAGAAGGTAAAGTTAAGTAAACGTCAAGCATACACAAGGTAAAGTTAAGTAAATGTCAAGCCTACAGAAGGTAATGTTAAGTAAACGTCAAGCGTACACAAGGTAAAGTTAAGTAAACGTCAAGCGTACAGAAGGTAATGTTAAGTAAACGTCACGCGTACAGAAGGTAATGTTAAGTAAATGTCAAGCATACAGAAGGTAATGTTAAGTAAACGTCAAGCGTACAGAAGGTAATGTTAAGTAAACGTCAAGCATACAGAAGGTAAAGTTAAGTAAATGTCAAGCGAACAGAAGGTAAAGTTAAGTAAACGTCAAGCATACTGAAGGTAAAGTTAAGTAAACGTCAAGCATACAGAAGCAATCAAATAAAGGAGTGATGGAGCAGGAACAGCTGGACATTCTTTTCCATCAGAAGCTCTAGGGCCCCAATTGCACGATTTTTTTTTTTTTTGTAGCATTTATCAGTTTTCCTTTTTGCTCACCCCTTCCCCCCCTCCCCCCAACCCCCTCTTTCTCTCTCAATTCGATGACAGCACCCTTCCCTAAACACCTGCCCCACTGACAACTACCTCTGTCACCTCCTTCACTTTCAACCTATATCCTCTCACTTAATTAATTGCCTCCAACACCCCCACCTCATCCCCATCCCCTCCACTGTCTCTCTCTCTCTCTCTCTCTCTTCTCTCTCTCTCTCTCTCTCTCTCTCTCTGTCTCTCTCTCTCTCTCTCTCTCTCTCTTGCCTCTCTCTCTCTCTCTCTCTCTCTCTCTCTCTGAAAGATGCATCAGATGTTTTCAGACTTGAGTATAATATCGCGGATATCTGTTTACCAAAGCATAATCTATCAACAAACCAGCTACCTGGCTGAACTGCCAGAAAGATTATTACAAAAGTGAAGCTTACTTGTGGTTAATACATAAAGTGGATCATACATGTTACTTGACAGTCTACAGATACGTTTCACAGCTAATGCATGTCTTGTACATGAGCTTAGTGTCCCACGGTACATTATAATATTGGCATGCATATGTACACATACAAAATAGCTTGGTCTGTTTCCATCAAAACCACAATTTGGATCTACTGAAATGTTGTAAGTTTCTATGAGACTGTATTGTATAAAATCTGTGTCTTTGAAAATTTATGCAATATTCCATTTCAGGAAGACATTTGTGTAGCTGTCTTTCAGGACTGTCTTAAGCACCAATTAACATGCGATCTGCCTTTGAATTTTACGTTTGTAAATATGCAAATCAAGACATACATAATCCTGCCAAACGTCTTATCTGCTTTGAACTGATTTTTGACACCAAAGAAAATCGGCACTTCAAAGCCAAGCTGGTGCAGAGCTCATGTCTTTCACTCCACCAAGATGCACGACTATTCCAGTCTGTGCCTCCCTGCAGGGCCAGAACAGGAATGCCATGTGTTTTGTCTTGTGACTCGTTTGTCCACGTTTCTCTGGGCGGTTCGCTAGTATTTATTCAAGATTTGTTTAGATTTCCACCTGCAGTCGTCTCACTTTGCAATTAGATCTATTCCAAACAGTCCGTGCCTCCCTACAGGGCCAGCCCAAGCAAGTTATCTCCATGTCCACACAATGTATGAAGTGAGGAGTTTTTAGCCATACCCTCAACCCCCTGCAGTTCTTTCCTTTGATTTTCGATCACAAGCGACTGAAGATTTTTAGTGGTAATTATCACATCTTAAAACCAAATAATTTGTTATTAATGCAATAGTTTACTAAAAACACACCTCAACAAACACACTTATTTAAAAAAATATTATCTGAGAAAAGTTGGATATTGTTGCCTATTTATGCCAAGGCCCAAAAAGTGTGGAAAAAAACTGACATTTGAGAGCTGAACAGATACTTCTGGTCTGATATACGCCCATGCAAAATCCCCGAGGTGAAACTACCGTAACTGACAATCGACTGCAGGTCTGAACAGTTCAAAGATATGTTCGTACTTCAGAATAATGTTTGGAAATAATGTTCACCCCTTTCTTAATCCTGCTAGACTGATCTTACGATCAGGAACACTACACAAACTCTTTTTGAGCCATGGTTTAGAGCATTCTCTATGGTATTCCAAACAGTATTGTTCTCATGGTTAACAGGATTAATTTCCAGCTCAGACCACAGCATGAAGTCCTTAACTGCTTTAACAACCCCTATGTAGACATTTTGGGCCTGAAGTTGTTGCTATTTGTCCTGTGTATTCAAGGACCCCTGCATGGACCACAGCAGTTGTCGCTATTGTCCTGTGTATTCAAGGACCCCTGCATGGACCACAGCAGTTGTCGCTATTGTCCTGTGTATTCAACGACCCCTGCATGGACCACAGCAGTTGTCGCTATTGTCCTGTGTATTCAAGGACCCCTGCATGGACCACAGCAGTTGTCGCTATTGTCCTGTGTATTCAAGGACCCCTGCATGGACCACAGCAGTTGTCGCTATTGTCCTGTGTATTCAACGACCCCTGCATGGACCACAGCAGTTGTCGTTATTGTCCTGTGTATTCAAGGACCCCTGCATGGACCACAGCAGTTGTCGCTATTGTCCTGTGTATTCAAGGACCCCTGCATGGACCACAGCAGTTGTCGCTATTGTCCTGTGTATTCAAGGACCCTGCATGGACCACAGCAGTTGTCGCTACTGTCCTGTGTATTCAACGACCCCTGCATGGACCACAGCAGTTGTCGCTATTGTCCTGTGTATTCAAGGACCCCTGCATGGACCACAGCAGTTGTCGCTATTGTCCTGTGTATTCAAGGACCCCTGCATGGACCACAGTAGTTGTCACTATTGTTCCTACATATGACAAGTTGTTGATGAGGCAGACACAGTTTCAAGCACGGGAGTTTTTTTTTTTTTTTTTTTTTTTTTTTTTTTTTTTTTTTTTTTTGGAGATCAGAATTTTCAACTGTTTCCTACCAAGAGGAAGAGCAGTTGACGGGAATCTTTTTTCTTTACTTTGTATTGCTAATTTCTATTATTAATGGACATAAGTTACGCATGCATTAATATGAGCTCTCTCTCTCTCTCTCTCTCTCTCTCTCTAAGAGTGTTCATCGTCGTCGGTGTGTCTTGACTGTCTTCCTTTCTGTTCACTTCTGACTTTCTGTCGGCGGAGGTCTTCATTCTTCAGTACGGCGTTCTCTTCAGTAACAAGTTGAACCCATAGTGGTGTGGGTTCGTGTCTTGGAAGGTCGAGTTCTCTCTTGTTTCCATCAATGGCAAGGTATGTTCTGTGTTGTGGCTGCGCTCGCGTCAGCACCATGTACATTGGTTTTCTTCGGCTTCATGGTTGCCGTTTCGCTCACTTCCACTTTTCGTTCGCCTGGTGTTCCCAGCTGTAGCCGTTCGCTGTGATTCTCCGTGGCCAAGTTTTATTTTCGTTAAATCATTCATTCGTCATCTTGTTAGTCTGTATTCTATGTACCTATTATAATTTGATTCCCTTTTTCATCATCTCTCCTTTTTTTTTTTCCTTCTTTTCTTTTCTTTCTTTTTTTTTTTTTTCCGCATGCACATGTCCCCAATATATGACACATCATTAGGTTCATGCATTACTCTCTCTCTCTCTCTCTCTCTCTCTTTGTTTTCGTTTTGTTTTATTTTGTTTTGTTTCTTTATTCTTGAATATTCAACTTGCGGTTTTTCATATATTTCGTAAAATTAGTTCAGTCTCAAATATCAGTTCCAGATTTTTACACTTGCCATATTTAAACTTTGAAATAGAAAGTTTTGCAATTAATAGAACTATGTTCACTTGTTTTCTTGATTTATCTGTGAATACATCTGTTTTGGTAACGCCAAACAGAGCTGTTGTTACATTCATAGGGATCTGTATGTTGTAGCGTGTGAGAATATACTGTTTTACTTGGTTCCAGAATGTGGATAACTTAGGGCAGGAATAGAAGGCATGCTCAATGTAATCTATTTCTTTGCACCAGTGGCATTTATTTGTTTCCACTACACCCATTTTTTGTAACAATATGTTGGTGGGGTAAATGTTGTGAAGGAATTTAAAATGAAGGAGTCTCAGTCTAGATTCCTTTGTACATTCATAGGCTACGTTAAAGTAGTCTTCAATGTTGATGTTTAATTTACGCTTCCAAAAGTGTGTCGCGCATATTTCATGGTTTTGCTTTAGGGCAAAAACCTTTCTGATTTGTTTATTTGATAGAGCTGTGAGGTTTCCTTCGTCTGTTGCAACATCAGTAGGGGGTTCGTCTTTGTGATCAATGTTAGCAAGTTGTTGCTTCCATGTGGATGGGATTGCGTTTGCCAGCGCATTGTATTCGAATGGAAGGTTTGGGGAAGTGCCTAGTTTTTCTTCTATTTCTCTAAAGGTCATTATACGTCCATTTCGCCAAAGATCTTGAACGAGAAGGATACCTGCTTTATACCATTTTGTAAACTGCAATGTATTTCCTTTGTATTTTATATTTCGGTTGTTCCACAGAGGTTCTGTTTTAACATTCTCTATTGGTCGGTCTTTGTTAAAGGTGGTGACTGCAATTATTACGTCTTTCCAAAAGACTGAGGTAACTTTTTCTAATCCTTGAATTTCTTTAGGATCAACATTACAGTTAAAAACGCAGTAGCTGTTCTGGAAAGGTGACATATTATTTCGCGCGAGGATGCTCCAGTGAGCTTTGGTTTGTTTGAGGAGTCTTGCTGCCCATTTGACTAGGAGCATTTGTTGGTGATGTTCGATGTTAATCATACTTAGGCCGCCTTTTTCCTTTTCTAGGCTAAGGACACCTCTTTTTATCTTTTCAAATGCTTTTTTATTGTTGAACTTTTTTTTCCATAGGAACCTATAAATCAGTGAATTAATAGTGTGGAGGGTTTGTTTTGGTATGGATGCTGCTTGCAATACGTGTGAGAATTGTGACAGCAGAAATGTTTTAGTAAGAATAACTTTACCATAGAGGGATGGGTTTCTGTTTTCCCATTGCTTGATGATTTTGGTAATCTTATCTACTCTGGCTTTCCAGTTTTCTTCGATCTCAGAGATTTCTTTGTCTGCCGAGAAGTAAATGCCTAAAACTTTGAGTTTACCAGATTTCATAGGAATATTATTAACAGTGCCCGTTTCACACTTACGTGATCCTAACCATATACCTTCTGACTTACTTTTATTTAGCTTTAGGCCGGAGAAATCCTCGAATTTTACAACTATGTTTGTGGCTTCCTGAATATCTTGTTCATCTTTAAGGGTCAGTGTTGTATCATCCGCAAATTGTTTTATTTTAGTACAGCTGGACGCGTTTCTTTCGTCAGGGTTTTGTGTTAACTTAATTCCTTGGATATCTTTACTGTTCCTTATTCGGATAGCTAGTGTTTCAACAGTTATCACAAAGAGGAGAGGACTGAGTGGGCAACCTTGCCTAATGCCTCTTTCTGTTGGGAACCAGTCAGATAACCAGCCACCATTGTGAATACAGCTTTGTGTGTTTTCCATAACGGTTAAAACAGATTTTTTAAATCGTGGGCCGAAATTGAACAAATCAAGCGTTTCTAGGATACAGTCTTTAGACAGGGTGTCGAACGCTTTAGAGAAGTCTAGTGCAAGTAGGGCCCCTGGTTGGTTCGTTCTGTTGAGGTATGTAGTGAGATCATCAAAGAATCTCAAATGGAAGGCTATGTTTCTGCCTTTTATAAATCCTACTTGGTCTTCGCTAACGATTGATGTTATTATGTTCTGCAGTCTCAAGGCTAGTGCCTTTGTGAATATTTTGTAGTCTGTATTTGTGAGTGTAATTGGCCTGTAATTAGCGAGGTTATGTTTGTCTAGATCGTTGCCTTTGTGTATTAATGTTATGATTCCTTTTTTCATAGAAAAGGATAGTTCACCTTGCTCAAGTGAAGCCGTAATACAATTCAGTAAGTGTTGTCTTAATTTATCCCAGAATTTCTTATAGAAGAGTGGTGTGAGACCATCACTCCCTGGTGCAGACTCATTTTTTAAATGATTAAGGGCTTGCGTGAGCTCGTCTGATGTAATTTCTTTGTCGCAGAATTTTTTTTCTTCATCTGTGAGTGTGGGGAAGGCATCATCAGCTAGGAAATCATCTTTTATCGTCTCTCCATGTTTAAGTAGTGTGTCTTTTTTATATAGCTGTGTGTAGTATTGCTTAATTTCATCTAGTATTGTTTGGGGATTGTCTGTTAATGACTGATTTACACACAGTGATGCAATAGTGTTTGCTGCTCCTTGTGTCTTTTCTAAGCGCAGAAAATATTTAGTGTTCTTCTCACCCTCTTCGATCCATTTGACTCTTGATCGAATTTGAGCGCCGCGTGCGTCTTTTAATTCTTGCAGTTCTATTTCTTTTTTAAGTTGATGTGCTTTTGTTGCTAGGCCTTTATCCAAGGGGTTGTACGACAGTTTTTGTTCAATTTCTTCCAGTTGTTTGACTTTGGTTTGTTTCTGCCGAGGCCAAATTTTAGTGCCCTTTGAAAAGTTTATACAGAATGATTTATATCTTACTTTAAACATTTCCCATGCCTTTTGTGGGTCTTCCTTGTCATACTGAATAAAGTGGGCATCAATGAAGTCAGTCGTTTCATTGAGAAACTCTTCCTTTGACAGCAATGAGCTGTTAAATTTCCAGTATCCTGGACCTCTTTGGAATTTATTCGTATTATATTCAACTTTCACAAGTTTGTGGTCTGAGTGTGGGAATATTTCAATGTTTGTTCCTCGTATGGATGTGTATGAAAAAGCATCACAAAATATGTAATCAATTCTTCTTGCAATAAACGGGGTAGATTTGGACCAAGTGTAATCTCTGGCATCAGGATGGAATGTTCGCCATGTATCTTTTAAGTCATAGGATGTTAATAAATCCGAAAGAGCTTCTCTTTCTTGTAGTGGGTGGAGATTTTCCTGAAATGTTGTCAATGGGGTGTACTGCTGTATTAAAATCTCCCATGACCCAAAGATGATCATAGTCTTGTCCTTGTAGTATTCTATTAAGCTGATTTAGAAATGTTAGTTTATCACTTGTTGAGTTAGGGGCATAGCAGTTAGCTATGACATTAGTTTTATTTTCTAATACAACCTTTATTAACAGTATTCGATCTGTTGCTTGGATGAGTTCTGTTTTCATTTGTTTATCATTTATGAGAATGATGAGTCCATTACTTCTGTTTGTGCCTGGACTGTAATAGGCGTTTCCTGTCCATTGTGCATTGATTTCATGTATAATATCTTTTGTTACGTATGTTTCTTGTAGACATAAGATGTCTATGTTTTGTTTCCTCATGAAATTAAATGTTGTTCTTCTTTTTAGCTTATTTCTAAAGCCACGTACATTAAGTGTACCAAAACATATGCTGTTATTCTTCATAGGAAAAGGCATTAATAAATCAGAATACCATAATCGTTAGTCCGTTACTCAAAACTGTAGGTCGAAAGGGTGAGGTCAGTCCGTCTGCCGTGTGCACACATCAGGTTCCGCTTTCGTCTGCTAGCCCTGACTCTTCACTTTCCCCTGTTGACGCTCAGGCATCTTTGTTGGGCGTTTCGCTTCGAGCTCGTCCGTAGGCGATTCGCTTCTCTCTCTTTTTTCCTTTCTTCCTGATGCGCCACTCTCCGCAGTGCCGCGTGGCGTGGTGTTGTCTGCTTTCTCCCCCTCTTTTCGTGTGTTGTGTTCCGTGTTAGGTCTACCGAAACACGCCGGCCCCGCCTTGTGCGGCTGCGGTGGTACCGTTAGGCCTACGTTTGTATTCCCCACCACCTCCGTGCGGGTGTGTTGTCCGGCGGGTACTTCGGCACTGGCCTGGTCGCTCGGTTCATTTGCTTCTGGCATATCTTTCGGACAGTCAATTCTCTTGTGCCCTGGCTGTAGGCAGTTTTTACAGACAACCTGATTTTCACAGTTCGCTGCCACGTGGTTCTCTTGCAGGCACTTGCCACATCTGAGTTTTTGTTTCATCTCCCTATAGAAGATGCCTGCAGTGAACACACCAACTTTTAAAACTGGCAGCAGAGGTGTGCGTGGTAGTGTAATGTACACAAATCTGCGGCCAGTTTCGAACTGTGTCAACTGTCCCCCTGGGGTTCGTGCCAGTTCGTTTCGCACTGCACAGCGTAGCTCCACACCAATTTTTTTAAGCGCGTCTTCAATGTCTTTGTTTTGGATGTGCAGTGGAACATTATCCACCCACAGTTTCGTGAAGGTTTCTCCTCCCCCTGTCCTCTAACACTGAAGGGGTTCGTGTCTAATAGAGCCACTCGTGCTCCCCTGAAAAGAAAACCTTCCAACAATAGTGTGTCTCTGTCTTTCTTTTGTTTGGGATAAATTTGCCACAGTCCTCTAATTCGCTGTGCTCCCCGAATCGTTCCCCTTCCTGACACCGCTTCTGCTGCTACACAGATGTCGTAGGTTGTTGGAAGGGACTCGTACTGCGGCAAAGCACGCGCGGTCACATACACTGGGTCCACTGACGGGGCCGCACCGGCCACCGCCATTTTGCCCCGGGCCCTACACTGGTTCACTGGCCTTGTTTTTCCTCCGGGCTTCGATCGAGACGTTGTTGTCACGGAAATAGACAAATAAATACCTACCACTGAACACAGCAAAACTCTGTACTATATTTGGAGCATCCACTCTCTCCTATACACACCTCTCTCTCAAAACACTCAGAGCGCTGGAAACCTGTGGCCTGCTGACATCAGAGGCCGGCCGGAAGTCTCAAGCACGGGAGTTATCAAGAGTTGTTGATCTTGGTTAAAGCTCACCATGACACCACCAAAGTTAAACTCTGCAGGTACAAGTACTGCTCTTGCCTCAAGATTTTTTCATCAGCATATTTTCTTTGTTAGTTCTTCATACTGATCGTATTTTCGCCAAATGTGTACAAAATGCGGCAACATCGTATGGCTAAACTGGTCTGGATGCATCATATACAGAAGAACAAGATGACGCTTGTTTGGACTGTCTTCTTACACCCACCCTCCCACACCCACCACCACTATCATCTCCTTTCTCTTTGTGACCCAGTAAGCCTAATGAGGAGTACGGATGCAGATTGCATAATTCTTTCTGTCACACAACCTGTAACTGCCAAAATCAGTTAAAGATGCACCACACAAGCCTTCAGTACCAAACGTATCACAGTGAACCTCTATGTTGGAAGCCACCTTGAATATATCAAAATGCTCAAGAGCATCAAGTAGGCATTAGTCAGAAATGAAATCAGGTTTCAAAGATCTATAAAAAAAAAAAAAATAACTGTATGCATCCCACCTTTCAAGGCTGTGTTGGTGGCCACGAAGACTGACAGTATGCACCAGAAACAGAACGTTAAAAACATGTTCACTCTACAGAATCTGCATGACAGATGGGGAAGTGAAGGACAGACAGAATGAGGCGGATGCCAACAGGCGAAACAACCAACACAGACCACGGCCAAGCAAACAGAAGTCAGAGCCTGGATGAAAACAGTTACCAATAACATCTGCACATCACTTCAGCCATCCCTCTGCAATTCATAATTCATACACAGACACTAAAGTGGCATAGGCAGGAAAGGACTATAACTGCTCTCGACAAGTGCTGTCCCCTGGGGCAATTTCATGGGTCAAGCATGCTGGGATATTAAAAGGTTGACCCAGGCTGCGGTTGAGACCGAGATTCAACGGAGACTGGATTCTGTCCCATACATAAAAAAAAGGCAGTAAAGAACAGCTTGACATTTTATTTGAATGGGGACCTCATTACACCATATTATCAACATATATATCAGAACCTGTATGAGACTGCCAACAACAACCAGTCCTTGTTTTTTTTCATACCTTCAGTTTTCATCCCTGCTGAAATTCACCGCAGTTTCA
>JAMYXO010004033.1:15000-18405 GCA_033310375.1 Conus canariensis | reverse complement strand
GGTGGGGAAAGGGCTAGTTTTAAAAGGGGGGGGAAAAGGTAGTTAAAAGGGGGGAAAAGGAGGCTATTAAAAGGGGGGGAAAAGGCTGTTAAAAGGGGGGGGGAAAGGTCTTAAAAGGGGGGGAAAAGGCTAGTAAAAGGGGTGGGGGGAAAAAGGTTAGAAAAAAGGGGGGGGAAGGTGTTAAAGGTGGGGGGGAAAGGCTTTAAAAAAAAAGGGGGGGGAAAGGGCTTTTTAAAAGGTGGGGGAAGGGGTTAAAAGGTGGGGAAAGGGCTAGTTAAAGGGTGGGGGGGAAGGCGTTAAAAGGGGGGAAAAGGGGTAGTTAAAAGGGGGGGAAGGCTAGTTAAAAGGTGGGGAAGAGGCTAGTTAAAAGGGGGGGGAAAAAGGCTAGTTAAGGTGGGGGGAAGGTACTTAAAAGGGGGGGAAAAGGCTAGTGAAAAGGTGGGAAAAAGCTAGTTAAAGGTGGGAGGAAAGGCGGTTAAAAGGGGGAAAGGTAGTAAAAGGTGGGGGGAGGCTAGTTAAAGGTGGGGGGAAGGCTGGTTAAAATTGGGGGGAAAGGGCTATTTAAAAGGTGGGGGGAAGGTGGTTAAAAGGTGGGGGAAGGCTGGTTAAAGGGGGGGGAAAGACTACTAAAGGGGGGGGGAAAGGGCGGTTAGGAGGAGGCCCCACAAAACAAAGGAACATGTGCCGTGGTTGAACACGCCTTTTGCCTACTTTTTTCCGGGTCTCTCCGAGTCGACCCTGCGCATACAGAAGATTTTACAGTTTCATTCTTCTGGCCGAGGTGGTTTTTTGGGTGCGCGGGGCGTTTTGCTACCGAGGCAGCTCCGGTGTAACGAAAATTTTTAAACTCCCCGAATGGTTTAACTCCCGGGATTTTTAACTGTTCATATGTAAATTTTAACTCCCCGGGGTTAAATTTAAACTAGAAATGACTCCCACCCGGGCCCAAAATAAAACCAGCAAAAAAACTTCAAAAAATTTTCAATATTTTTGTACAAGTCTCAACAAATTCCCCTTAAAAAATTAAAAGGGGGGAGTCATTTCGTACATATATCAGACTTAACTCCTACCCTGTAACAGAATGACCCCCATGAGAGTTGGTCTGTCCTATATCCAGATTAACTCCCAGGAGTTAATCCAGGTGTGTTAAAGTTTAACTCCCTGTCCACTAAGGGGGGGTTAGTTTTTCACAGTTTAGAATAACTCCCCTGGGAGTTAATGTGTACAGGTTTTTTCTGACATGAAACGACTCCAGGGGAGTTACTTTGTAACAGAGGGGGAGTTAATCTGATCATGACTAAGATGACTTCTCACCCACACTATTCCCAGATGTCTTTCTGTAAGAGAATGGAGAAGGGGATTTAATGTTCTATCATCATCATCATCATAATCGTTGTCATCATTCAACAGCAACAACCACAGCAGCAGAAACAACAACAGCAACAGCAACAACGTCTTAGCCATCGTGGTCGTTGTCGGTGTCGTCGTCGTCGTCGTCGTCATTATCTTATATATATATATATATATATATATATATATATATCATTATGTTCGTTCGTTCTTCTCTTTAACGTCTTTTCACAATGCTGTGATATTAGACGGAAAAAGAAAAAAAAAGAAACAACTCCCGTCTTCGTATCTCTGAACCACCCTACCATTTCCCTTCAAAAATTAAATCTTAACAACAGTAACATACTCAAAACATTTGTAAACATTAAATCAATGAGCCAACTGGGCTCCGTTTTAAGCCTTTAACAACATCCAGCATAAGAAAATCGTTCAATAAAATATTCTTAAAAGATGAATCTGAAACCGTTGAATCACAAATCGAAGTAGGTAAAAATGATTTCAAATGCTGACAGTGTAGAATAACATGGACAGGTGTTATTTCCTCACCGCAGAAGCACTTAACATGACTGTTGAATTTGCATCTGAGAGCATTCAGTCTGAATCTGTAGACCAGGGATGACAGTGTTCGGTTTTCACACATGAGCTCACCATTGCAGGAATGTATATGTTTGAAAATATTCCCCTTTTCAGTGAAATTTACAAAAGAACCCCTAATAGTTCCTTCACATGATTCCAACAAGTTTTCGTTATTAAGGAATAACTTTCAGATAAAGATAAAGGAATTCTAACACATACAGAATTTTTAATGTTCATTGCACCTTTTTTAGCTGTTCTGTCCGCCCATTCATTACCAAAAATATTACAATGTGATGGAACCCAAGAGAATGAGATACTAGTTCCGTGCAGTGACAAATAATGGATTGTATGACAAATTTATGCAATAATATCACCTCTTACTTTTAGATTATAAGACTGTAGCGCGTCTAAAACATTTAGAATCAACCAAAAATAATACCTGAACTAGACTAAAAGGAAGATCAAGCAGAAAATTCAAACCCGTCAAAATAGCAATAAGTTCTGCTGTAAATATTGAAAAATGTTTTCCAAGATGGTAAGCCTTTTCTGCTTTTAAAGCTGGGATTACAAATGCAGCTCCAACCATGTCATTATCTAGCTTAGAGCCATCGGTGTAAATTTTTAGATGGTCCGGGTAGTGCTAAAAAAATATTAGCTTTTACAGAAGCAGATAAAGTGGGACCATCATTTTTCTTTATATTTGTATAATCAGTATCGAAATAGGCTGATAGTAGTTCCCATTTAGGGACTGCAGTGAACAGTACACAAGATGATATATCTTTCTTATTGATTCCTGACTCTTGAAAAATGTCATAAGTGAAAGTGCCTATTGTTTCTAAAGAGGCAACCGACTTTGCTCTTTTGGGAAAATCCGTGTCTGATTTTACGCACACTTCATCATAATTTGAATTTGGAACTGATGTACTCCTTAGGACATATTTAGATGATGCAAGTTTCATATTTTCTTCAAAAGGTAATATACCAATTTCAGTATATGTTTTTAATGAAGATGTATATACTGGAACTCCAATGGCAAGTTTATAGGCTTTACTGTCTATACTTTGCTTTTTTTTTTTTAAAGGTATTTTGGGGCAGCCAAATCATTATGTGTCTGTGTCTGTCGGTGTCTGTGTCTGTGTGTCTGTCTGATGCTATACAAAGCCACACTTTTCGGCCGATCGCCACCGAATTTGGTACCAAGCATCCTTGGCACCCTGGAACGGTCATGGGCTGGTCGGCCGTCACGTGACGCATTGCGTCTTGACGCAATTTGCGTCGACAGACGCAAAACTGGAATTCAGGAGAGATGGAAATGTTCCATCGACAGCCACGGCCGTGTGTCTAAACCGATTTCCTCCGTATTTGCTGGCAGCCTTTGGCCCTTACCCCTACCGCTTATGCAGTAGATTCAAAATCGTCATAGGCAAAGGTCAAGGTCACAGGGACCCCGAAAGGTCAACACAAAAGTGTTGATAACTT
>JAMYXO010004033.1:0-10000 GCA_033310375.1 Conus canariensis | reverse complement strand
GTCAATGTTCCCTAGAATTTGTGACAACCGGCTCCAACAATAAAGAGAAATTATTGTCAGTTCGTAATTTCATTCGAGTTTTAAAAATTATGTTAGAAGAAATTGCCTGCATGTGGTACGCACAAACACAATACAAACAGCGCACAGCTTGCGACGGTTGCAGTTTGGCTCTGAAGTTAAGAAACTGTTTTTTTTTTAATTTTTTTTAATAATAATCGGTTTTGTCAAAAAAGTCGTTGACAGAAAATAATCAATTCATGGTGAAACTGAATTTAACAGAAACGTATGTACATCACTGGGGTCATCACTACCTGAACGTTTTGCAGTTGACATGGAGCATGGAGTAAGAAACCGTTTCCGGACTGTTGGTGTCTTGTTAATTAAAGCGTTTGCGTAATGCGCGATTTCTAACACGATTTAACTGTTGTCTGTCTAACTAAAAACCATGCATAACTCTTTTCATGGAAAAATAATTTGCATTTAATGCACAAAAAGGTCTGATTTTTCATTCTGTTGATTCCTTTATTACGCACGACTCGTCTCTGAATGAGGCCTGTCGCCTTCAACAAGTTCGTAGTTTCTGGAAGCCAAAGACACTGTCTTATTATTATAATTCGTATTTTTCAAATTTAAAAAAAAACATATTGATCCACAGTTTAAACCCAGAGGACACGAAAAGTATACTTTTTCAAAACAGCTTTCAGTGCTGATTTCGCTATTCATTACGAGTCAGTGGTTTGGGTTACTTGCTCTACCGGCCGGATGTGACACTTCACCAATTTCGCTTGATTTCTAACAATCAGCGAGACATGGTTTTATAGGAGAGAAAGAGGCCAAGAGAGACAAAAAGCAGAGAGAGAAACGGGAGCCGAGACAAGGGATGAGAGAGACTGAAACGTTTACAGAGGCAGACAGGAAAGCAGGGAAAGACAGAGACTAGAAACGAAAGACAGGAAGATACAAAAAGAATGGGGACCGTGCATTGGTCTGGTAATAACACAGAGATGGAGAGACACAGAGAAAGGTATGGACAGGGACCAATACAGAGAGGTAAAGACAGAGTGAGGCGCTTGCTGTGAGACAGAAACAAACGGCGAACGAGAGACAATGAGAGACATAAACTGAGAGAGAGAGAGAGAGAGAGAGAGAGAGAGTCTGAGGGACAGAAAGAAACGGATATATATATATATATATAATATATATTATATATATATTTTGTTAAAAAATATTTTTAAAATGAAGTGGTAAAATCTACAAGCTTGTTTCTAGCTTTGCTATCTTCAGGATGTCTTTTGGAGCACGCCAACGGTCTTTTATGGCGTGCGGGACTTGATTTCAACTCTGTGTGTGCAGGCGGATCTCATTTGCTGCACGTGCGGCCTGTGGTTCTTATTGGGGCCTGTTCAGGTGGAATGTGCTAGCAAAGATTTCCACTTGTGCCTGCAATTGTTTACAATTTCTACTTTTGTGTTCAGAGTTGCTAAGTGTGGTTTGCATAATATTAACCATTTTTCTGTGGAGCATAGATTGCATCTTTTTGAAATATTGTTGTATGGTGCTGCTCTTTTTATGATTTTCCATGATATGTTGTAGTCTATTTTTTTATCTTTGAGTCTCCAGATGTATTTGCTCAGCTCTGTTTGATTTTTGTATTTTTCATTTTTGAATGACTGTTTATGGTTTGCGTATCTGGTTTTGAAAGTGTTTTCAGTAATCCCTACATATGTTTCTTCTTCATTTTCTGATGTTACCGTAGCTTGGTATACAATGTTGCTGTGAAGACATTTATTGCTCAGGGGGCACTGTTCTTTTTTAGTGCAGTTGCAAAAAAACCTTACTCCATAGCAGAAATGAAACTTGGATTAAAAAAACGAGCAAAAACTCCACATTTGATGTAACCATGGGATCGTATGATGGTGCCGAAACATGTGAACTAGTCGGACTATTCATGCTATCCAACATCCAAAAACAACTTGGAAAACAGGCCGGTTTATACAGAGATGACGGCCTCGCTGCATTAAACAATAATCCAAGAACCATTGAAAACAAGAAAAAAGAATTATGTAAAATCTTTAAAAACCACAACTTAAAAATCACAATAGAAGCAAACAAAAAAGTAGTGAATTACCTAGACATAACATTAGACCTCAATGACCATGTGTACAAACCATACAAAAAACCCAATGACATACCAGTCTACGTAAACATCAAAAGCAACCACCCACCATCTATACTAAAAACAATACCCAATGGTATAAACAAGAGACTATCCAACCTGTCATGCAATGAAAACGCATTCAATGATGCAGCAACAGAATATCAAGAAGCATTACAAAAAAGTGGTTACAATTACAAACTACAATACAGTCCAGACAACAACACGAACAGAATTAAGAAAAATAGGAAAAGAAAGATCATATGGTACAACCCACCATACGATGGACAAGTAAAAACAAATGTAGGAAAAGAATTCTTTAAAATCTTAGCAACATCATTCCCAAAAGAACACAAACTGTCCAAAATATTCAACAAAAACACCATTAAACTGTCATACTCATGTATGCCCAACCTCAAAAACATGATTGATTCATCTAACAAAATGAAAAACAACATAAAAGAGAAGGGTGCCGAAAGGACATCTTGCAACTGCACTAAAAAAGAACAGTGCCCCCTGAGCAATAAATGTCTTCACAGCAACATTGTATACCAAGCTACGGTAACATCAGAAAATGAAGAAGAAACATATGTAGGGATTACTGAAAACACTTTCAAAACCAGATACGCAAACCATAAACAGTCATTCAAAAATGAAAAATACAAAAATCAAACAGAGCTGAGCAAATACATCTGGAGACTCAAAGATAAAAAAATAGACTACAACATATCATGGAAAATCATAAAAAGAGCAGCACCATACAACAATATTTCAAAAAGATGCAATCTATGCTCCACAGAAAAAATGGTTAATATTATGCAAACCACACTTAGCAACTCTGAACACAAAAGTAGAAATTGTAAACAATTGCAGGCACAAGTGGAAATCTTTGCTAGCACATTCCACCTGAACAGGCCCCAATAAGAACCACAGGCCGCACGTGCAGCAAATGAGATCCGCCTGCACACACAGAGTTGAAATCAAGTCCCGCACGCCATAAAAGACCGTTGGCGTGCTCCAAAAGACATCCTGAAGATAGCAAAGCTAGAAACAAGCTTGTAGATTTTACCACTTCATTTTAAAAATATTTTTTAACAGATGTTGCTCCCCAAGGGGTTGAGCACCTTCAGATTTTTTAAGAACTTTTTTATATTGTTCATATATATATATATATATATATATATATATAAAAGAATAAAAACAAGTCGGTTCATGTCTCAGACTTGTATTTTAAACAAATTTTCGCTGTGAACAGCTTCGTCAGGCCAAGGTACAATCGAAAATTTGTTTAAAATACAAGTCTGAGACATGAACCGACTGTTGTTTTTATTCTTGTGTTTTACCGTTTCTGGTTTCTACCTCAGTCAGTTCTACAGGGTGCGGAGCTCAGGACAACAAGAGAGCATTATTTTTAAATATATATGTGTATATATATATATATATGTATATGTATATATATAGAGAGAGAGACAGAAAGGAAATACTTTTCTTGTGAGTGCTTCACTCGTGTATAGAGGGGGCAGGGGACTGTCCTTCCCCTGAAGGGTATGTACTTGACATTTTACTCGGGAGTAGTTATCAGGAGAGCATGAAAGACAGGAATTTGACTTTTACCCACGGAAAGCGAAGTCACTCACACACACACACACACACACACACACACACACCACACACACACACACACACACACACACACACACAACCTGTATATATGTATGTGCGTGTGTGTGTGTGTGTGTGTGTGTGTAAACAAGAAAGCAAAAAGTAACAACAAAAAAGATTTTTACCTACGGAAAGTGACGTGATATACATACATGTGTGTGTGTGTGTGTGTGTGTGTGTGTGTGTGTGTGTGTGTGTGTGTGTGTAGAGAGAGAGAGAGAGAGAGAGAGAGAGAGCGAGAAAGAGATATGTATGTGTGTGTGTGTGTGTATATATATATATATATATATATATAACACATATAAAAAGATAACCTCTCAAGACACAAGTGCTGAGGGCCGGTTCTTGGAATGAATCCGCAAGGGACTAAATTACAATAAACTAATACTGCTGCAGATATGAATGCTTATCTCCCCCGATTTCTTCAATCTAAGACATAAGAGCAAGCTTTGTTTATAATTGAATATTTCTTGCAGTCATTGCAACACCTAGCTGCTCTGTAAGTTGCTGGAATGGTGCTCGGTACTTATCCTTGGAATTTATTAGTTTATTGTAATTTAGTCCCTTGCGGATTCATTCCAAGAACCGGCCCTCAGCACTTGTGTCTTGAGAGGTTATCTTTTTATATTTTCTACTTTTCGCAAGAAAATGTAGCTTGTTTTGCTCTTTCATGATTTTCTTTTGCTTCTTAGGTGGCACCTTTGGTTGGTTTTTTGAAAACTCAACAAACATACTACGGTATTGCACACCAGCCTTTTCTGGGATAGCATTCTTCTTAAAACCGAAAAGGCAGAGGAGTCAAATTACCACTTTCCGCGGTCACTGAGGAGAAACAATCGGGTTTCGAAATATCGGTATCTGACCAGGAGTTATATGTTAGTGGGTTTTCTCCCCATTGGAGATCGTCTCCCTCTTGGAGACTATAAGCTTGCTGAAGGCTCATTTTAAGAAGCATTTATTTTATTTATTTTTTTCCCCATTCACCCACTCAAGCACATACTGTTTGTTGGCAGAATGATCTACCACTGCAGATATGAATGCTTATCTCCCCCGATTTCTTCAATCTAAGACATAAGAGCAAGCTTTGTTTATAATTGAATATTTCTTGCAGTCATTACAACACCTAGCTGCTCTGTAAGTTGCTGGAATGGTGCTCGGTACTTATCCTTGGAATTTATTAGTTTATTGTATATACACACATATATATATATATATATATATATATATATATATATAGTGTGTGTGTGTGAGAGAGAGAGAGAGAGAGAGAGAGAGAGAGAGAATTGAACCCACCGACCCAAATACAAATAGGGTGCTTGAAAGGGAATGCGAATGTCATCTGCTGTCTCCTGCGCAGCATTGCCTTGGCTGTCCCAGGGACTGATAGGTTGCACGTGTTTAATCCTCTTTTCATTTCGATTGACAGGCAGAACAAGAGTAGGCGTAATTGTCTCTGTGTGGCTAATGTTAGTATTTGACCTGGGGAGGAAGATAAAGCAAAAATGGCGGGACACATGATCTCATGCGCTAGAAAGCTAACTTTGCGAGGCCTGAATTTGGAATCCTCTGTAGTTCGTGGAACTTAAGTTTTACTGTTAGATTTTTTTTTTAATGACTGTGTAGACAAACACAAGTCTTGACTGAAAAAGTCTGTCGAAAAGACCGCTGAAGAAGCCACCAAGCTGTCCGGAAAAGACTGGACTGATTGAAGAATGTCAGGTTTGCCCTCCACACACACACACACACACACACACACACACACAGAGTTTGCTTCCACCGTAGCAATTTCATTGGCTGCCAGTTTCACAGAAAGATTTGCGAGTCTGAAATGTTGTGCTGCCTCCACTAAACAATTCTCGTCTTCAAAAGAACCCTGATAAACGAGCAGAACAAGCCTGGTTGAACTGTTCACGCGTGATCGAGTCCCCAAGTTTCTCAAACTTCTTGTTGATATCAGAAGCTCGATGCAGCGAGCGCTTGAGAAGAGCGAAATGGTGTTTGCATCGTTTCTCCGGCTACTGGATTTGTAGTTCTGAACTGCTCTGTGAATCCATCCTAACTGCATTGAATGCACGTTGAAATGTGTTTAGGGAGTATCATTATTTGTCTGCCCATCTTGTGATAGTTGTCGGTCTGAAACAGCGCAGCAGAGACTCGAACCCACAACCCAGTAATCACCAGGATCACGAGTCCGGTGCTCTACCAACCGAGCTATTCCTGCCCCCAAATGGTTAAATATCTTCAGAGAACTATGAAATAAGTTTTGTAAATGGCAGAACCAATATCCACGTCTTTGTCTTTACTTGTTATAGTTAATAATGGCTCCCTCGACTACTGAAAAGTCACCATTCAAAGTATGCCAGGATTTAACCATAAAGGCTTGAACTTGTTCGGTTCTCAACATTTTGCTAACGAAAACAAATGTATTCAATGTTCTGACAATATGGTAATACCCTTTTGATACCAAATTACTAACCAGCGAATACAGTAAAATTAGCAGAGACCAAAAACAAAAACTCGACCTGTTTTAATAAGGCAGGCTCATTCGTAACATTGAATGCGTACACGCCAGTTCTGTCTTTAAAACTGTTGAAAAACTGGATCACCAGTTGTCAGATTTTTTTTTCTACATAAAACGCGTGATTTTCTTGACATTTAACTTCTAAAACTTGAAGAAACATCTCTCCCTCTCTCCTCTCCTCTCTCCTCTCTCTCTCTCTCTCTCTCTCTCCTCTCTCTCTCCCTCCTCTCTCTCCCTCCTCTCTCTCTCTCTCCCCCCCCACTCTCTCTCTCTCTGTATGTGTGTGTGTGTGTGTGTCTGTGTATGTCTGTGAGTTCATTGTATTATAATTCATGCTCAAAGGGCACATGTGTATTAAATCCGAGAATAAAACTGGTAAACTACTTAATTTTTTTATATGCACCACGTACAGAATAAAATGTACGATTGTAGCATATAATTACATTAAGACCCAAATAAGCACACACATGCTTACACACGCGCGCACACACACACACACACTCTCTTTCTCTCTCTCTCTCTCTCTCTCTTCTCTCTCACACACACACACACACACACACACACACACACACACACACACACACACACACACACACACACACACACAAACACACACACACACATTTACACTTGTCAGAAATTATACCAAAGTAGCAAATTATGCTGAAGTAGCAAATGTCATAACATTTTGTCCAGACAACCACTGATATCAACAAGGTCATGGTTCACGGTGATGAGGTTGTGAACTACAGATTGAAGTTGAAGTAAGTTGAAAAGCACTGCCAGATAACTAACGAAGACTTTATTTTCATAACGAAGGTTCAGTTTTCATGACAAAAACGAAGACTGAATTTTTCATAACGAAGTTCAATTTTCATGACAAAAACGAAGACTGAATTTTTCGTAACGAAGGTTCAATTTTCATGACAAAAACGAAGACCGAATTTTTCATAACGAAGGTTCAATTTTCATGACAAAAACGAAGACTGAATTTTTCATAACGAAGGTTCAATTTTCATGACAAAACGAAGACTGAATTTTTCATAACGAAGGTTCAATTTTCATGACAAAAACGAAGACTGAATTTTTCATAACGAAGGTTCAATTTTCATGACAAAAACGAAGACTGAATTTTTCATAACGAAGGTTTAATGTCCATGACTAAAACTAAGTTTTCATGACGGGAGTTGAATTTTCGTTGACGTTGAAAACAAACAAGCTTCACGCACAACCTCGTGTTTGGCCCCCTAGTAGAGGACACCTTGTTGAGTTCGTGAGCCCTTCCCATGTTTATCCAGAACATATAAAAAGATCAATTGAAAATGAAATCAACTGAGCTTCACGGTAAGATCCACAATAATGCCATCGAAAAAGGAAGCAGCCCCATCTCCAAAGGAAAATAAGAGGTCGACATTGAACGCACGTAGAATCCACCGCTAGAAAATGAAATGTACAACAAACCGCTCCAGCCGTTCGACATTTTGTTTTCTGTTGACAACCACACACGGTTCACAATTCCTTGATGTACATTTTAATCCACTTGAATTTTCACTGGCAGTCGTCCAGTTCAGTTGCAGCTGACGTAAAAGAAACACAAAAATGTGTCCAAGGTGAAACCTACAAGACATACCTTGAACACAACCACCAAAACCAGTTTAACGATACCTAACCAGCTATCACGAAAAGTAAATAAACTATCGCAAAGTAGTAATTTTGATTATACTAACTAGGCAACGAATGTCCGCCAGTCAACCTACTTATGAACGATTTTTTTTCCACTTTCCTGTTGGCCAGTAGTCTGTTGAGTCTGGACTGTTTTATGATAAAAACGAGCGCTTTGGGGGGGGGGGGGGGGGGGGGGGGTGGGGGGGGGGGAGAGAGAGAGAGAGAGAGAGAGAGAGAGAGAGAGATGTGCGCCAGACGTCTTTTTGAGTTCATGCGTTTTGTAATATACCGAATGCTTAGAGAGAGAGGTAGGAAGGCGGAGTAGTGGGAAGGGGGGGGGGTGGGGGGGGGGGGGGGGGCTGTGCGTCAGAAAGTCTTTCGAGTTTAAAGTGTTTCTTGATACAACGAAGGCTTTCTTGGTTGGGAAAAGAGAAAAGAGGACGACTTTAATGTACAGGTTTACGGCAGGTCTCGGCAGCTCTCCAAGGAAAAGCTAGTTTTGCTCAAAAATGTTCCCACAGGTCTGATACCTGCTTCCTACACAGAGGTTTTTTTTGTTTATCTTCATTATTTTTGTTACTCAGCCAATCGCGTTGGTTCATATCCGGTAAGAGAGTATCAGATTTAAGACATTTGGGTATTCTGGTTTATGCAGAAAGGGGGAAAGATCAGGAAGGGAGGGGGTGGAGGTGGGGGCGAAAAAAAAAGTCAGTCGTTATCCGATTTACAAGCTTCTGAAAGAATCCAAACACACACACACCACCACACACACAACCACACACACACACACACACACACACACACACACACACATACATCAGTCAAGCGTGTGACAGATATATACCCCTCTCGGGGGTTCTGGTCAAAAACGAGTTTGTTGAAACAGAGTGAAAATCTCCATAGAAGGACGTTGCCCTCGGGTCGTAGAGGTAAACGTTCAGGCATTGGCACAACTGCTGAGTGTAGAAACCATTTGCAGATGGTACCGCACCTGTCAGGTGTAGCTTCTCAGACCCTTTAATTTGACAGAAACCAGAGAGAGAGAGAAGAGGAGAGAGAGAGAGAGAGAGAGAGAGAGAGAGAGAGTTGGCAGTTGAGGATATTTATGAAATATTCACTTTTAAGTGTCAGCGAAAGAGGAGAGCCGGTTCATCACCGTTTTGTCAGATCACGTTTCACCTAAACCCCGTTCAACCTAACACGGATCAGCTAATTAAAGTTTCATCTAATCTCATTTCCCATAATCACAATTCACAAATTTTCACGTTTCATCTAGTCGCGTGTCACCTAAAACGGTTTTATTTATACATCGTCACAACCGTGTATCCTATCAGTTTCAGAGATAGGTGGTTGTAGCTCTGGTTAGGAATTACATTTCATCTGATCACCCATTCACGTAATCACGATTTATTTTCCTTAAAGGGGTTACATAAACTTTTTTATGTAACATGTTTTCACCTAATTAATTTAATCTTTTGGGGGTTTCCCAACACCTTCCATCGACCCTTTCCCCCCTTTTCAGGTTTCACGAAACGTTTTAATAATCATGGGTTTCCCCCATACTGTTTCAAAAAAGTTTTACCTGCACCATTTCCCCATACCTACACACACACCACACACACACCACACCACAAAACCCCAAACACACACACACACACACGGTGTTGTGTGTGTTTGGTGTGTGTTTTACCGTAAAAAAAGAAAGCTATGACTGAATTAGATTTGGGCTCGTGTCTGTATATTTAAAAATGTGGTTACCTCTAAAATTCACATTCATTCATCTGTTAACATTTTTTTTTTACAACCCGCCCTCGGAAAAAGGCGTCTTGCCCGTGCTTAGAACGTGATGTTCTCCAACAAAACAAAAAATTTTTGTCTAAAGGTATGCAAAAAAACAATAAAACTAACTGAATAAAGAGCAACGTCATATAAAACTGAGCGATCCACATTTAAAAACAAAAAAAAACAAACAAAAAACAAAAAAAAAAGTACCTTGC
>JAMYXO010004032.1:0-10000 GCA_033310375.1 Conus canariensis | reverse complement strand
AACTTTCCATTTTCTGCCTGTCTTCAGCTGGGGCTTGATTGCTTCTACCACCTTGTCTCCTGAGTCCTCCAGCATGCTTTGAAGTCTGATCTTCCCTGCTTTGTATTCCTCCAGGATGGATTTCAGTGGTAGTTTCAGCTTTGCTTGGCGACAGTACAGCGCTATGTCAGTCCGACAGGGTGGGACACCAAGCCATTTCCTTGTGAACTTGTTGATTTTGGCTTCCATTGCCTCCACTATGCTGGTGCAGATGTCGTATATCATCAGAGGCCATAGGAGCTTTGGTATCAGCATGAACTGCAGACACCAGACCTTGTATTTGCCAGGGAGCCCACACTGGTCAATGGTCTCCAAGCCTTCCTCCGCCATCTGCTTGGTTTCTTTTGCTCTTTGTGTGTCTTTCAGCGTATCATCATACCATCTTCCAAGGCTCTTGACTGGTTCTTCTGTGACTGTTGGAATGGCCTGGTTGGCAACACTGAAGACCACAGATCCGGCCACTTTTCCTTTCCTCAGTGAGAGACTCCGTGATTTCTTTGGCTTGAACTTCATTCTGGATGAGGCAACTATGTCGTCCAGCCTCTCCAGCACATGACGTGTCTCGTCTTCTCTGGATGAAATCACTGTAGTGTCATCCATGAAGGCCTTGAGAGGGGGCATCTTGTATCCATCGCCAAGGTCTGTTTGTCTCGCGTTGTTTGTTGCTGCTTTCAAGATGAGTTCCATTGCCAGCACGAACAGTATTGGGGAAATTGCACAGCCCATTGCAATACCCACTTCCAAGTTGATCCAGTCTGTTGTGTACTCCTTGGTGGAGAACCGCATTGAGAAGCCATTGAAGTACTTCTTGAGCATGTCGCGGATGTTCTTTGGCACATGGTACATCTCAAGAGCCAACTGTATCATCTCATGGGGTACAGATCCATATGCGTTTGCCAGATCAAGCCACACTACGTCCAGGTCTCTCTTTTCTGTTTTTGCTTTTTGGATTGCGTCCCAGATCATTGTGGCGTGTTCTACACAGCCAGCCACGCATGGGAAGCCACCTTTCTGGACTGACACATCCAAGTACTTGTTTTCCATCAGGTACTTGGTCAGCCTTGCTGCCATGACAGAGAAGAAGATTTTCCCTTCGACGTTCAGTAGTGATATTGGCCTGAACTGGCTGATGTCACTTGAGTTTTGCTCTTTGGGGATGTACACACCATCTGCCGTCATCCACTGGCCGCTGATCTTCTGGTTTCTCCAAGCCGATCGCAGCAGCCTGTAGAGCCACTCCAGCACCTTGGGACATTTCTTGTAAAGCTGGTAAGGTATTCCGTTTGGCCCTGGTGATGATTTGGCTCTGGCTTTGTCGACCACCTTCTTGATTTCCGCCAACGTTGGAGGCTTGCCATTGAACTGTTCCTCAGGGTTGGTTGGCCACACCAGACCTTGAATGTCGAGTGGTGCTTTGCTCTGTGGGTCAGAGTATGTTTTCCTCAGATGCTGCTCAAGAACTCCTTTGTCCACACTTAGGGTCCCAGATTTTGGCTGCTCAAACAGTGTTCTGGCAAACTGGAAGGGGTCTCTGAAGAAGCGCTCTTGTGTCTTCTTCTTTTGCTCTTCCTCTTCCTCGCAGATTCCGCTTTGCTGAGGGCGCTGTGTTTTTCTTTCAGGTCTTTCCACAGTTTTTCCAAGCCTTGTTTTTCAGCTGGCAGTGCGGTCTTCATTTGCATCTTGAGGTTTTTCTTTTGGACTCTGATCTTGTCCATCTTTTCTTGGCGTCTGGATTTCTTTGGAGGTGTTTTCTCTTTGGGTAGTTTTGCTCCATAGGCGTCTCTACATGTGGCATACACAATGTCCCCATATGTGGCTAGTTTGTGTTCCAGGGTGCTTTTCCCTATCAGTGCATCGAGTCTTTGGACGATTTTTGCATCCAGTTTCTCCCAATCTTCAGTTTCGTTTGCTCGTGGCAGGTTGAGTTTCAGGCGCCTGGCATCGAGGGCCTGTGCAAATTCCTCATCCGAACCAACAGCGTGGATGTCCTTTGGCACTGTGGTTTAAATCCTGGCCTTGGTCTTCCGACGTCTTATCTGCTGATGCAGTGCGCTGCTGCTCATTCAGATGAGTCTTCACACATCCCATCTTTGTTCTGTGGATCTTCATGCCACGGGTGGTAGCGAAAACGCTTTCCACAGACACATGGATATTCCATTTGGTCCATGTTCATAGTCCGTTTGGGATTTGCAGTCATGATTGGTTGAGCACCGATGGATTCATCATTCTCTCCCCCTTTCGGTGAATCCTGGGAGCATCTTTTCCTTTTATTCTTAGTAGCCACATGTTTAAGGCAAAGTGGGGAGCCAGCCCACAGAGCCCTTGCTTCTGGTCTTTCCCAGTGTCCTCCGGTCTTTCCCGGACGTCCTCCGGCCTATTCCCGGAAGTCAATGGTTTACCCATGCATCAGTAGAAAGAAACTCGTGGAGAGCGTGGCAGCAGAGAGTCCTCAGAAGAGAAGCCCCCTTCAAGCAAGTGTTTCGGCCCTTATCTCCTGACACTCTAGGGGGGTTGGGCCACACCCGGTTCATGACTCCGGATGTCCCTCTGCTGCCCCTTTCTTTTCCCATCTTGGGACGAGCCATGGCTGGGATTCGAACCCATGACCCTCTGGACATGCTCATTTTCCACTTAATGACTCGCGCTTTAACCACTGAGCCACAGGGACACCTGATATTTGTAGGGAAATTAAGCCTTATGAAGTTCACTTTTGTTCCTCCTTGACCAGATCCAGCTTGAACACCTCTCTGCCGCTTCTGCCATTGCTTTCAGGGCTCTGGTTTTTTCCTTCCCTGCAACTGAGAGCTGTTTCATGAGGCTGTATGCAGACGTTCCTACAAACCCCCTAGCTCCAATTTCTGCAGTGAGGACTTTGACCTGATAGCCTTCTCTCCTCAGGCTGTTTGCCAGATCAGCATACTTTTCAGTCTTATAGATTTGAGCTGCCTCCATTCTGTTCTCATATGGCACCGTGAGCTCGATCATGATCAGCTGCTTGGTTGACTTAGAGTGGACTACTATGTCTGGTCTCATGCCACTCTTGCTGATGATCTCTGGGTGACTCTTCCATTCTGGGAGGTCTGCAGTGCACTCCCAGTCATCTGCCCCGTCCAGCAGACTCTGCCTGCATGTTTCGAGTGGCACTGTTGTTCTTGGCCATGATTTGCTTCCTCCTGCCGTGAAGAATGTTGCGGGTGCTTTTGGAGTCCTGATTTTCCCTTTTGTGGTGTTGGTACTAGCCCAGACTACTTGTACAATCTCTTTGAGCACTTGGTTGTGCCTCCATGTGTACCTTCCTTGAGCCAGGGCTACTTTACATGAGCTTAGGACATGCTCTACTGTTTGTTTTTCATGGCAGAGGGGGCATGCAGGATCGTCTGTTTTCCCCCACTTCACCAGGTTTGCATTTGAGGGCAGAAGGTCATATGCAGATCTGAGAATGAAGCTGATCCTGAGAGGGGCCATGTGCCAAATGTCATTCCAAGTGAGACTTCTTTGGAGTGCATTCTCCCACGTTGTCCATTGCCCTTGCTGGTTCTGCTGGACTGCTTTTTGGAGTCTTTTTTGGTCTTCTTCTTTTCTCATCTCCTGAATCATCATGTCTCTTGCTTCTGGTTGTTACAGAAGAAATATTCAGGCTCCGCAACAAAATGAAGGTGAAAACATATTGTTTTGGAAGAATTATTCGGGCTCCAAAACAAAATGATGGTGAGAACATGTTGTTACAGGAGAAGCATTCAGGCTCTACGAGACATGCTGGCGAAAACAAGTTGTTACAGGAGAAGTGTTCGGGCTCCGGAACAAATGATGCCGAAAACATGTTGTTACAGGAAAAGTGTTCAGGTTCAGCAGCAAATGATGGTGAAAACCTTTTGTTGCAAACACGTATGCAGGCTCCGCAACAAATCGATGGTGAAAAACATGTTGATACAGGAGAAATAGTCAGGATCTTCAACAAAATAATGATGAAAACATGTTGTTACAGGAGAAGTACTCTGGCTCCACAAAAAATGGTTGGTGGCTACGTGTTACTGTACACTGTTCAAACCCAGTGGATGTAGTGTCTGCGATTTACTTATCCAGAATGCCTCCCGCTGCAGTCGTTTTTGTTTTGTGTCAGAGTGCACTTTCTCTATTGGTAGACATTTTGTGTTGGAGTGTTGGCCTGTTGAAATGTGATGTGATATGTGTGCCCGTGTTCTTATTTATGTTTGATCTGTGTTGGTAAAACCTTGTTTTGAGACTGTTCTTTCTCTCCAACATGTGCGTCAGTGCACATGTCACAGAACAGAAGGTAGATGATATTACTTGTTTCGCATGTCATTCTGTTGCGGATCTTGAACAACTCTCCCGTTCTGGACGATCTGAACGATGTGAATTCCACAAGGCGGACCTGGCACAACACACACTTCTCCTTCTCACATCTGTAGGATCCAGGAGTCATCTTCTTCTTCAGCGTTCCAGAATCATCCCTCATATTTCCGGACCAGTTTGATGGATGAAGGCTGCCGTTGTTTTCAGATCCTCCATTGTGCCCCAAAAGCTTTGTCGCCAACGAGGCTCCGTGTGGCCAGCGCTGTATCCGTGCATCCTGGTGAAGGGGGCAGGACTGAAGAATGCGCTCGGGGGCTAGTGGGCCTGTCTCACAAGGGCAGTCAGGTGTGTGCGATAGCCCAATACGATGGAAATGGGCTCGCAGACGGCAGTGACCAGTTCGTAGTCTGAAGACTGTGGTCTGTTGGTGTCGCTGTAGCTGGGGCAGCTGGTCATCAGATGGGTGTCTGTGTTCTTCTTCCCAGTCTTTTATACTGGCTTTTAATGACAGTTTTGGCCTCCCTATAGGAGATGGGCAGGTCTGTCTGCTCGAACCTGCTGCCACATTTGGCAAGCCCGTCTGCCTTCTCATTTCCTGCCAGGCCGCAGTGGGCAGGGATCCACTGGACAGTCACCTGCGCTCTTTGTGACAGATCTTTGAGCTGCTGCACTGTCTCTCTTTCCAGCTTCTCACTGGGCGACTGTAAATTCTGGATAGCGGATTTTCAGTCTGTCAGGAAAACGACGTGTGAAGGCGGGCGTTCTTCTGCACCAGTGAGTCCGGCAGCGTCTCTTAGGGTAGTAAGTTCAGCCCTGTAGTTTGTTGATCTTCGTCCAGCAGGCAGAGACCTTGACAGGATTCGTCCATCAGGACAGCAGATGAGGATCCCACTTCCTCCATTTTACAGCCCATCAGTGTAGATGTGGGTCCACACAGAGGCGTTGTATTCTGAATGCATCATTTCCAGTGTCAGAGACCTGAGAATGTAGTCAGGTTGGTCTCCTTTCCTGGTCACTCCAGGGGTGTCAGCAACAATGGTAACACGATCTGTGGTGCTCCACTGTTCTGCATCATGAAGCATCTCTCGTTCTTCAGGAGTGCTTGGAAGGATGTCACTGTGGGTCCTCAACTGTTCCTTTGCCCGATGATTGAAGCTGCTTCTTTTCAATCTGTGTTTTGTGTGCTCCTGCATGAGTTGGTGGGCTACTTGAGAGGGCACTCTTTGCAATTTTTCATGCTGGGTGAGGACCCTCTCTTTTCATCTGATGTCAAGTGAGGGGAGTCCTGTTGTGGATTCGAGGGCGTTGATAGGTGTTGTTTTTAGCCCTCCAGTGATGAGTCGCAAGCCAGCATTTTGAACTTTGGCCAGTCTGCTGATGTTGTGCTTGGCAGCTCTGGCCCATGCTGTTGACCGTACTCCATCACTGGTCGGATGCTACCTGTGTACACCTGTCTGAGGATGCGGCTGCTGGCTCCCCATTTGGTGCCAGCCAGTTTCCTCATGATGGATAGTTGTCTTGTGGCTCTCTTCTCCATCTCCTTGATGTGGGGATTCCATGTGATCCTCTTGTCGAGTCTGATTCCCAGGTAAGTGGGAGTGTCATCTTGTGGGACCTGTTGGTTGTTGACGGTCAGATTGAATTTCTTTCGGATGTTGGAGAGAGAAAGAGAGAGAGAGAAGTAGGTGGCCATTGTCTTCAGACTGTTGATGGTGATACACCAGTCGTTCGCCCATTTGGAAGTGTTGTTGAGGGCATCTTACATCCTAACTGTTGCAGTTGCGATGGACTCTGTAGCGTTCCACATTGCAAAATCGTCAGCATGCAGGGCTCTAGAGATGTGTCTGGAGAGGCCTTGAGTGATGTCGTTTATGAAAACAACAAAGAGAGTGGGAGAGCTAACACCTCCCTGTGGGACCCCCTCTCTGATCTTTACTCTGCTGTTCAGGTTGCCGTCGAGCTTTACTCTTGCGGATCTTTGGCACAGAAAGCTCCTGAGCGAGCTGAACATGCATCCAGCAATTCCTGACTTCAGAAGTTTTAGGAGGAGGCCTTCTTTCCATACCTTGCCAAAAGCTTTTGACAGGTCAAGAAAGGTGATGACCTTCATTTTCTCCTGAAAGGCATTTTCAATGGACTGTGCCAGGCGGATGAGTTGGTCTTCTGTACCCCTGTTTTGTTTTGTTTTGTTTTGTTTGTTTATTTCTGAAGACTTTGTGTTCTTTGTTGATCAGGTTGTTGGTTTTCAAATGTCACATTAGTCGTTTGTTGACCATGCGCCCGAGAATCTTGCCAAGGCGGCTGAGCAGGCTGATTGGCCTGTAGCCGGTTTTCTTTTGTGGATCTTTTCCTTTCTTGAGTACTGGGATGATGACAGCTTCCTTCCAAGTCGATGGGAAGATGCCTGACTTCCATGACATGTAGAAGAGCTCAAGCAGCTTCTTTTTTTGGCAGGGAGCCCAAAGTGCTTGATCATTTGCAGCTCTTTTTCCTGCATGGAAGCCATCATCCTCTACCAGTACTGTGGCTCTGCAGGTACTTGTGACATCGTCGTTCAATGCCTTGGTCAGTTTCCAAAGCTTCCCAGTGCTGTTTTCCAGGCTGAGTGCTGAAGTTGTTTCATGCCAGCACTGTTGGATTTCTTTTGTCTTGGTACTGTTGAATTCCTCTTTCAATTCATTGTGCCTGGCTGTTGTTTGTGCACAAGGGTTTTGCTCCATTGCTTCTCTAGCTTCCGATAGCTGTTGGTGGAGGGAGGCCAGGGTTTGGGACCAGTGTGGCTTGTAGTCCTTTCTGGAGCCACGTGGAATGGACCCCTTTGCCGCCTCTAGAATGGCTGCTGTCATCAACTTTACATTTCGGTTTATGTCTCCTGTGAAGGTGATGTTGGAAAGATCTTCTGCAAGGAGCTGGAATCTGTTCTAATCTCCTTTTTTACAGTTCCAGCTTGCCCCTTTCCTGCAGTATTCTGTTGAGGTTGTTGTGTCAGCAACAAGTAGGGTGATGGGCAGATGGTCACTTTCACCTAGCTGGCTGTTGACAACTTTAGTGGTCCGCTTCTGAATGTCCTCTGTAGCTAGGGCGAGGTCGGGAGCGGATACTGTTCCCCAGGTTCGTGAGTAGTATGGCGGTCGGTCTTCAGGTTTGTTGATCAGCACTAGGTGGTTGTCCATCATCCAGTTCTGGATCTTCTCCCCTCTGGTGTCAGTGGAGTCGTATCCCCACGCAGGCGAGTGACCAACGATGAGGTGTTTCTTCTTTGATAGCTGGAGGGTATGGAGGTTCCGCTTGCGTTTGGGAGAGCTGTAGCAGTTTGTGAGGAGGAGGGCTTCACCTTGGAGGAAGATCTGGATGGTGATAGATTCAAGATCTTCATCTGTTGACTGGGCCACCAGGGCCGATGGGATGCCATGCCTGACGAGGGTTAGAATACCTCCTTTGGATCCTGCCTGTCTTTCTCTGCAGTAAGTCTCATATCCTCCGACGAAGAAACGGTGGTTTTCTGTTAGCTGGGTCTCCTGGATGTAGATTACATCGATTTGGTTGGAGCTGAGGAAAGACTGCAGTTTTTTTTTCTTCCGGATGCCTTCAGCGTTCCACTGCATTACCCTTAAAAGGGCTGTTGCAGGGAGAGAGGTGTGACCAGTCGCTCTACTCTGCCTTCCCCTGGGTCCCAAGTCAACAGAGCCACCAGTCGCTAAGGCGGGCTCCTTTGAGGCCGAGGGCCCAGCACCTTCCCCACCTGGCACTGGTCCACATGGACGACACCACATCGTTATATTATTCTGGGTTAGAGTCATGATAATTTAGGGATACGTGTATGCCTGTAACATGGAAAATCCTGAGACACTATGGAATTCCACTCAAGATGGTAAAAATCATACAGAGCCTGTACAAGGACACAGCGTGTCACGTCATCCGCAACACGAGTGTGTCGGAACCCTTCACAGTGAACACCGGGGTCCGTCAGGGATGTTTGTTGTCACCACTGATCTTCTCTCTTGTAATCGACTGGGTGATGAGGACAGCGATGAGCCCACCATGCGGGATCCAGTGGACACTCATGCAGAAACTTGAGGACCTGGATTTCGCGGACGACATCAGCTTACTGACTCACACCCTCCACCACATGCAGAAGAAGACCGAGAGCCTCCGCAGCACAGCCAGTAACACTGGCTTGGACATCAACGCGGAGAAGACAAAGACCATGAGACCCAACACAAGCCAGGCTGAAGCAATTCGCCTAGGGGAACAACAGATAGAAGATGTTGAGAAATTTACCTACCTAGGAAGCATTGCCAACAAGACAGGAGGTACTGATGATGACATCAGTGCCAGAATAACCAAGGCAAGATTTGCTTTCACCACCCTCAAGCCCATGTGGAGGAGTGCAAACGTCCATCTTCACACCAAACTGAGACTGTTTAACACCAACGTGAGACCTGTGCTGCTGTAGGGCTCGGAGACCTGGAGACTCACCAAAGGGCTGGAGCACAAGTTGCAGGTCTTCATCAACACATGCCTGCGGCGGATCCTCCGCATCAGGTGGCCTGACAGAATTGCTAATGAGGAGCTATGGCGCCGGACAAATCAAAGACCAATCGGAGACACCATCAAAATCCGAAAGTGGAAGTGGATTCGACACATCCTACGCCGAGGCCCGGACAACACCACACGGCAGGCACTGGACTGGAACCCTCAAGGAAAGAGAAAGCGAGGCCGCCCAGTGACAACTTGGCGTAGGACGCTGGACAGTGAGCTGAGTACCATCAAGCTGTCCTGGGGTGAGGCAAAGACCGCACACGTTGGAAATCTGCAGTGAAGGCCCTATGCTCCCGTTGGAGCGAAGAGGATTAAGTCAAGTAAGTCAAGTATGCCTGTTTACCAGATACTGGTTCCCCACACTGTGCTGCATGAGCACAGTCCGCATCACTCTGGTTTCGTTGGGTGGCCAGCAGTCGAAATCCACCGGCTATGGTGTGGCTCACCCCCGGCCATGTTCTGGATGGCCGTCGCATCTATTGCATCCATGCTGACGCCCTGCACTGTCCAGGCAGCTGGCGTGTCTTTGATGCCGAGTTGTGAGCATATTTGCCCTTTCGCCATATCCAACATGCAGCCCCTTGGGAAGTTTGGATGAGAGCTCCTCAGGGTATTTGACCCATAGCTGGGGTGTCATTTAGTCTGGACCTTCGCCCCGACCTGCCCAGAATGATTGAACCTGCCTGGTATAGCTCCAGGGATCAACAGGCCATACAAGCCCTATCCACCACGACAAGGCGACATCTTTGGACGGGCAGGACAGTCATCAACAAGAACTGGTAGGCAAGAGGGCATGAACATAGTCCTCAAGGAGTGGCAGTTCATTTCTGCCACTAAAGGAGGTTGAGGGACTGCTTTTTTCATCCTGTTGCTGTTGGTGATGAGGCTCTGATGTAGCTCTCGTGTACAGGATCTCAATGGTGGGTTGGCAGGGTTGTGTGTCACGATCAAAGGTGGGTGAGGTTCTGACGCTTGTTTTGATTTATACTGAAGCGCCTCTTGTCGGGGAATCCGTCTGACTTTTTTCTGCCACTGTTTGGACAACGTTCTGCTTGTAGCCACGTTTCTGGAAGCGTTTGGACATTTCCTGGACCCTTTCTTCAAA
>JAMYXO010004031.1:5000-18417 GCA_033310375.1 Conus canariensis | reverse complement strand
ACAGAAAGCATAGAAATGCATGAATTTTCATCTACTATTAAGGCATTCAACAACAAATTTCAAGTTGAACCTTATACAGATCAATCAGCCTTCAGGGGAAGACAGACAGACAGACAGAGGCTGAGAGAGCACACAAATAGTTATTCATTTCAAGCAAAATTCGAAATTTGTACTTTTCTCCAAATCCCTGCATTCAACCATAGGACTCTAGTACTAACTTGATAGTTCTGCCCAGAGCACTACTGTTGTCTACATTATTCATACAGTAAAATCTTTTCACCAAACATGCACCAATGCCTTAAAGATAAAACAGTATGCTGTTTCTTTTACCATAACGATTATTCTTCCCCTTAGCATAACATCCCTTATTAAACATAATGCATATGTCCTGTTTTAATCTAATGTATTTCAAATGTCACCTGTAATATTTAATCATAATCCAATCAACTAACTAGATTATTAAAACAAAGCATTTTGTACTCTGAATTTGGAACCTTCTGTTTCCCTTACAGAACTTTGCCTGTAACTAATCCAATACCAACTTTATGCCAGCCAGCCTACCCACCCACACACAAACAACGTACATGCGCGCACGTGTGTGTGTGTGTGTGTGCGCGCGCGTGCACGGTGTGTGTGTGCGTGCACATACACGTGTGTGTGCGTGTGCGTGCACGTGTGTGCGCGCGCGCGTGCATGTGTGTGTGCGCGCACGCGTATGCGTGAGTGAGTGTGTGTGTGTGTGGGATGAGAAGAGAGAGAGAGAGATACAGTAATTAATGTAAATGTCCCTTGATATCATTAGTGGCATATAAAAGGGGTAGGAGAATAAATCTGCTAGAAGGAAAAAAATCATCTTATTCTTATCTGCATGGTTTGACACTGACATAGGCAAGTTGTGTTCTGCAATGAACTCCGTAAAGAGAAGGTCGGCCTACGTGACGGCGATTTTGTCCGATGTAGTCTTCACTGCATTAGGTGTCTTCGGGTAAGATTCCACAGCTTTGGCGTGGTCCGCGTGGTTTTTCGTCTTCGTGTGCTTAGCCAGTGCATGAGCACCCTCAGAGCTTAAACAAGTTAAAGCAATATTTGCTCTGCACAACATGCAGAAAGCATAGCTTGCTCCTTTCACGGACTTGGCAAAACATGGATAAACACTCTTGCAGTCCTCTTTCCATTTCTGATTGTGTTTTTTGTTCGCCTTTTCAGTCACAACAAGATCGCTTTCGTCTAGTCGTTCCGCCATCTTCAACAGAAGTGATCACGCTTGGGCTACTTTTGTGAAAATTAGCGATTAATTTCCATGGAGACAGTAACCTTGACCTGTTATGGCGCGCCCAGATAGTAATAATGTACATATTCGCACAGTTTGTGCAAAGGAACAAAAAATCATGTTGACAGCATCAAAAATATCAGAGTTTCGCTATGGATGAGCAGCAGTGTTGAGCCCAAAATGCGGTTTCCCTGAGAAATCGAGTGAATGGCCGTCTGCATTTCTAATGAATAGTGAATGAATGTCCACATAGCAAGTGTAATGGACCCATCATGTGCCAGGTTTCCATATGAATAGTGAATGAATGTTCACATAGCAAGTGTAATGGACCCATCAATGCCAGGTTTCCACATGAATAGTGAATGAATGTTCACATAGCAAGTGTAATGGACCCATCAATGCCAGGTTTCCACATGAATAGTGAATGAATGTTCACATAGCAAGTGTAATGGACCCATCATGCCAGGTTTCCACATGAATAGTGAATGAATGTTCACATAGCAAGTGTAATGGACCCATCATTGCCAGGTTTCCACATGAATAGTGAATGAATGTCACATAGCAAGTGTAATGGACCCATCAATTTGCCAGGTTTCCACATGAATAGTGAATGAATGTTCACATAGCAAGTGTAATGGACCCATCATGCCAGGTTTCCACATGAATAGTGAATGAATGTTCACATAGCAAGTGTAATGGACCCATCATGGCCAGGTTTCCACATGAATAGTGAATGAATGTTCACATAGCAAGTGTAATGGACCCATCATGTGCCAGGTTTCCACATGAATAGTGAATGAATGTTCACATAGCAAGTGTAATGGACCCATCATGTGCCAGGTTTCCACATGAATAGTGAATGAATGTCACATAGCAAGTGTAATGGACCCATCATGTGCCAAGTTTCACTCGTGCACAAGTTTGGGGGGGGGGGATGGGGGAGGGGGTATGCCTCAAAGATATGAGTGAAAAACTATAAATATACTGAGGGAGGGGGTATGCCTCAAAGATATGAGTGAAAACTAAAATACTGAGGGAGGGGGGTATGCCTCAAAGATATGAGTGAAAAACTATAAATATACTGAGGGGAGGGGGGTGGTGGAGAAGGAAGCGGGATGTGGGCAAGTTTTTCCTTATGACAACATAATGAAAAGATACCAGGTTTGTGAAATACATCTGAGAACGCCTTTGGGACAATTTGAATGGAAACGCCTTTTGAAAACATCTGGAAACAAGACAATTTTCTCAAAACATTTTTGTGTAGCTTGGGCATAGTTTCATTTAAAAGCCAGCTGGTCTATTACTGGTTAGTATGGAGTTGGGAAAGTTATACCAGACTCACTTCGCTGAGATTTATCTTAGACATCAGAAGTCCAATTCCCAAGGAGACCATTTTCTGTCCTGAAGTGTTTGCCTGCAGGATGTTGCTTATCGTAGAAGGTACCGAGTCTGGAACAAAAATATACATTATGTTGATTAATTTACATAAGCATTAAGCTGACCCCCAAACAGCATCTTTGTGACATCATTCAATAATGCCTTTTAGCCCTACTGTGACCGAGACATAATCTCAATACAATTGTTGGTTTTCATCGACTGCATGCAGGAAAAACTTAAAACATCCCTGAAAATGCATGACTTGCAGTATGAGAAAACAAACCAACAAACAAAACGTAAACCAAGTTTAAAAAAAAACAAAAAAAACACGACATTCCATCTTGTTTTTTTTTAATTTAAATTTTGATGTGAATCCTGTAAGAGTTGGGCATGAAGGGCCACAGAATCTGGCGTCACTAAGGCTCAGTATATTTATAGTTTTTCACTCATATCTTGCGGTGTTGGGCAGGAAAGCTATGCAACGCTCTCAGAGATGTGTCCAGTAACTGGATGAAACTCAGCTAGATGGTTCCATTCTTCCCATTACTGTCTATGGCACTCTCCTTTCTGGGCAAGGCCTAGCCAGGAAGAACAGGATGCAAAGCATGTAAACGTAACACCCAGTTTATCTTGAACACTCGCGGAAAAATAAAAGGTCATAATCAAACATGCGTTACGATAAAAAAAAATTTAAAAAATCATCCATCAAACATGTGTTATAAAATATCGGGTATCATACGTGACCCATAATGAGCATACCTACGAATTTTCAGAAAGATCAGCATAAAAGTTTTGTCTGGAGCGAGTGAAACACATTGTGGCAGCTCTGTAAAACGTCTTTTGGCTGGAAAAGAACCAAAATGCCACTCGCTTCAGAATTTTCCTCTTTTTTTTTTCCGGCCAGAATTTTTTTCACCGGAAAATTTTCTTTTTCGCAGGACAGTTGAAAAAAAAAAAAACGGATAAATTCCCACCCCTGAGGTTGACGTTTTTTGAAAATATCTGAAAACAAGAAAAAAGAAAAAAAAAAAAAGAAAGAAAGAAAAAAAAAAGACAATCATACTGAATTCTGCGGGGAATCCCATAATAAAAGCAGGGCATGAAGCGCCACAGAATCTGGTGTCAACAAGGCTTGAGAGATACATACACCTGCAGTGTTGGGCAGGAAACTAAGCAACATTCTCAGAGATGTGTCCATTAGTGGACGAAACTCCACTATGTGGCTCATTCTTCCCATGGATCCTAGCACTCTGTTCCGGCAAGCCTGGCCAGGAAGAAAAATCCACTGTGTGGCTCCATCTCTTCCCATGGGAGTCCCTAGCACTCTCTGTTCCGGGCAAGGCCTGGCCAGGAAGAAAAATCCACTGTGTGGCTCCACTCTTCCCATGGGAGTCCCTAGCACTCTCTGTTCCGGGCAAGGCCTGGCCAGGAAGAAAATTCCACTGTGTGGCTCCACTCTTCCCATGGGAGTCCCTAGCACTCTCTGTTCCGGGCAAGGCCTGGCCAGGAAGAAAATTCCACTGTGTGGCTCCATTCTTCCCATGGGAGTCCCTAGCACTCTCTGTTCCGGCAAGGCCTGGCCAGGAAGAAAATTCCACTGTGTGGCTCCATTCTTCCCATGGGAGTCCCTAGCACTCTCTGTTCTGGGCAAGGCCTGGCCAGGAAGAAAAGTCCAACAAATGAATGCTTCTCTCAACAACTGAACCTGCAATTCTCACAACCTTACAGCTCGGCAACTGATGAATCCCACAATTTCTTTTTCCAATAGTTAAATAAACTAGTATGAACATTCAATGCCCATCTTGTGCTGAATCTGACAAAGGTAAGTGATTGCTCGTTCTTCATTTTCGTTGTCCTGAGTGTTGTTTATGTTGCCTGAAGAAGACCTAAGAGGTTGAAACGCGTCTTTGTTTTGTCTGTGATTCGTTTCTGCATGTTGTTCAGTAGAGTCAAAGTAATTACTTTTAAAATTTACATGATCATTAACACTGTATGTGACACATCACTGCAGCTGTCTATACCAATCAGTCTACAGAAGGATAACAATTTATTTAAAGCTTAAACAGAACACACTGTAAGCTTAAAACATGAGTCTCACATTCATAGGCATGCATGATGAAAACAAAATCTGATTGATGCAGCTTCAGAGTCAACTCTGCGTACACATCGACATGTATCAACGGTGAAACCAAAAGCTGGCAATAGCCAACAATGCCGTATACACTGACGTGTGTCGACAGTCAAACCAAAAGCTGGCAATAGCCAACAATGCCGTATACATTGGCGTGTGTCGACAGTAAAACAAAAGCTGGCAATAGCCAACAATGCCGTATACATTGGCGTGTGTCGACAGTGAAACCAAAAGCTGGCAATAGCCAACAATGCCGTATACACTGACGTGTGTCGACAGTCAAACCAAAGCTTGCAATAGCCCACAATGCCGTATACATTGATGTGTGTCGACAGTTAAACCTAAAGCTGGCAATAGCCCACAATGCCGTATACACTGATGTGTGTCGACAGTCAAACCTAAAGCTGGCAGTAGCCTACAATGCCGAACATGTCCTCTAGAACTGCCAGCCCCCTCTCCATGTTCTAGCACTGGGCAACAGCGTAATGCCTGCTGGCTGCTGATGTCACTGAACGTGAGTTATTACTTATGTCCGATCTGCAAGCAGGAGTTTGGTTCTCTCTCTTTCTTCGTTTATTTGTTTTTTTGATTTTTCTTTTTTTTTTTTTTTTTTTTTTAATGTCCACGCATTCCCGCATTGGGCCTTCGGTGTGTGTGTGGTGTGTGTGTGTGTGGTGGGGTGTGCGTGTGCGCGCGCGCGCGCGCGTGCGAGTGTGTATGTGTGTGTGTGTATGGGGAGGGCGTCTTGGGGGGGGGGGGGGGGGGGGTGTCTGCAGATGCTGCTGTGTGACCAAGTGCAACACGGTGGCCCCCTCTTTTTACACAGTCTGTACCAGACGGGAGTGATTCAATATTCCTCCTGCTCAATACCCCCCTCCCCTCCCCCCAGACACTTGCTTGTCGCTGCTCCATACTCCACCCTGTCCGATATTCTACCTGCTCAATGTTTCTATATCACCCCTGCTCGATATTACCCCTGCTCGGCATTACCCCTGCTCGATATTACCCCTGCTCCTATGTAATTTACCCTGCCGACATTACCCTGCTCGACATCACCCCTGCTCGATTACCCCTGCTCAATATTACCCTGCTCGACATTACCCCTGCTCGACATTACCCCTGCTCGATATTACCCCTGCTTACCCGCTCCAATATTAACCCTGCTCGCATTACCCTGACTTCGACCATACCCTGCCACAAATCTACATGTTACTCCCCCGCCCAGTACGGAAGAACTTTTGTCTAGGCAGTTACACAAACAAATCTTTCCCATACCACAATTAAAGACCACAAGACCAAGAGCACGCGTACACACCTACGTCCCCCCCCCCCCCCCCCCCCCGCCATACACACACACATATACACGCACACACACACACACGCACACACACACACACACACACCACACACACACACACACACACACACGCACGCACGCACGCACGCACGCACACACACACACACACACACACACACACACACACACACACACACACACACACACAAAATTCCTCGCAATAGAAAGAGGTAGAAATTCCCATATTAAGCGTGAAGACAGGAAATGTACAACTTGCAGTATAATAAAAGACGAGGCACATTTTTTAGACTCTTGTAAACGTTACGATAAAATCAGGAATACGTTTAAAAAACGTATCATAAACAAAAATTAATATATACGACGCTACCTCATTGAAAATAAGTACTTTGAGGTCTAATGATGACCTTCAGGTTGAAACTGCGAAATATGTATGTGACTGCTTTACATAATGACTTTTTTAAATGTAAAAAGAACAAATTATTATTTCTTTGGATGATGAGTTGTTTAATCATCATCATCTTGTGTCCATAAATCCTTTAATGGTGTTTAGTGACAATAAAAAAAAGTTTCAAGTTTCACACACACACACACACACACACACACACACACACACACACACACACACACACACACATACCTTCTGCAACCAGAGGAAGTTATATGGAGCTGACCCCGTTCCCACTGGGGAAGAGCTCAGTGAGGTCACAGCGGATCCAGCCTTACATTGCCGCCATCAGCTTGGGCCAGTCCTGACCTGGAAGGCAGGAACACACATGCCTGTCAATGCCGTCACTGACCCTTGGCTTGACACTACACGTGGAAACATTTGGGCATCACAGACGGGATGTAATCAGTATTCAGTTCATGGTACCAGGAAGCGTTATCACGCCTGGTACGTGACATCGGCATGGCCTGAAAATCAAGGCTGCAATCAAAGCTGGCAGCTCATTCCAGCGAGACCAGTGACTTTGGAAATCAACAGTGTCGATAACAGCCGTCTTGGAAAAGAAACATCGCTGACGTAAAACAAACGAACGAACGAACATAAACGGCAAAATCAAGCTGAAAAGAAAGAAAGAATTGGCAGTGAAGGCTTCTGTCAACCCACACAGTTTGCGGGCAAGATTCATGTTTCAAAGAAGCCTACTCTAAAAACAGCGAGTGTGCTTGTTTCACAAAGACAAGAAACGCACGACACACGTGCTACATGCTTCGTTCAGCGCGAAAAGGGCTTTTCCCGACTCCCGTGTGACATCGGCCCACAACTCGGACATTCCTGCAAAGAATCTCTTTCATGTTGCCACCATCAGTTTCATCACACGACTGTACATACCCCACAACCTGAATACTTCAACTTTGAAGCTTAACAATGTAAACAAAAATTCAGCTTTTGAACTTCAAAATGTGAACAATCTGATGGAACAGCCAACATCAACATCTATTCAGAGTCGTGTTTTCATCTTCTTGTGTTGAGTAGGGAGCAACACATTTATGTGACGATGAAAGATGTTCCTAAAATAGTCACCTCACTTTAACCAATATCATTAATATTATCATTAAGCATTAGTACATTTCTTACAATCCACCATACCATCTTTCCAATCAACCAATATCATTATTATCATTATGCATTAGTACATTTCTTACATTAGTACATTTCTTACATCCACCATACCATCTTTCCAATCAACCAATATCATTATTATCATTATGCATTAGTACATTTCTTACATTAGTACATTTCTTACAATCCACCATACCATCTTTCCAATCAACCAATATCATTATTATCATTATGCATTAGTACATTTCTTACATTAGTACATTTCTTACAATCCACCATACCATCTTTCCAATCTCCCACATCATGACTCTCAGTTGTTTTTATGATTATAAACAATATTACTCCTAGCGTCATGACTACATTTCTTAGATTCTGTCTTTCCCATAATCTGCATCCTCCTTCTTCTCTTTGTCCCCCTTATCCTCCCCCTCCCCCTTCTTCTCCTCTTTGTCCCCCTTATCCTCCCTCCTCCTCTCTCCTCTTCCCCTATCCTCCCTCCTCCTTCTTCTCCTCTTTGTCCCCCTTATCCCCCTCCCCCTCCCCCTCCCCCTTCTTCCTCCTCTTTGTCCCCCTTATCCTCCCCTCTCCCCCCTCCTCCTCTCTCCCTTTGTCCCCCTTATCCTCCCCCTCCCCTCTCTCCTCTTTGTCCCCCTTATCCTCCCCCTCCCCTCCTCTTCTCTCCTCTTTGTCCCCCTTATCCTCCCCCCTCCTCCTTCTTCTCCTCTTTGTCCCCCTTATCCTCCCCTCCCCCTCCTCCTTCTTCTCCTCTTTGTCCCCCTTATCCTCCCCCTCCTCCTCTCTCCCTCTTTGTCCCCCTTATCCTCCCTCCTCCTTCTTTCCCCTTATCCTCCCCCTTCCTCTCCCCCCTCCCCTCTCCTCTCTCCTCTTGTCCCCCTTATCCTCCCCCTCCTCCTTCTTCTCCTCTTTGTCCCCCTTATCCTCCCCCTCCCCTTCCTTCTCCTCTTTGTCCCCCTTATCCTCCCCCTCCCCCTCCTACCTCCTTTCTCCTCTTTGTCCCCCTTATCCTCCCCCCCCCCCTCCCTTCTTCTCCTCTTTGTCCCCCTATCCTCCCTCCCCTCCTTCTCCTCCCTATCTCCCCTCCTTCTCCTCTTTGTCCCCCTTATCCTCCCCCTCCCCCTCCTCCTTCTTCTCCTCTTTGTCCCCCTTATCCTCCCCCTCCCCTCTCTCTCCTCTTTGTCCCCCTTATCCTCCCCCTCCCCCTCTCCTCTTGCCTCCCCCTCCCCTCCTCTTTGTCCCCCTTATCCTCCCCCTCCCCTCTCTTCTCCTCTTTGTCCCCCTTATCCCCCCTCCCTCCTCCTCCTCTTCTCCTCTTTGTCCCCCTTATCCTCCCTCCTCCTCTCCCTTGTCCCCCTCCCCTCCTCCCCTCCTCCCTTCTTCTCCTCTTTGTCCCCCTTATCCTCCCCCTCCCCCTCCTCTTCTCCTCTTTGTCCCCCTTATCCTCCCCCTCTCCTCTCTCTCTTTGTCCCCCTTATCCTCCCCCTCCCCTTCTTCCCTCTTTGTCCCCCTTATCCTCCCCCTCCCCCTTCTTCTCCTCTTTGTCCCCCTTATCCTCCCCCTCCCCCTCCTCCTTCTTCTCCTTTGTCCCCCTTATCCTCCCCCTCCTCCTCTTCTCCTCTTTGTCCCCCTTATCCTCCCCCTCCCCCTCCTCCTCCTTCTCTTTGTCCCCCTTATCCTCCCCCCCCTCCTCCTCGTCCTCCTTCCCTCTCCTCTCTCTTTGTCCCCCTTATCCTCCCCCTCCCCCCCTTCTTCTCCTCTTTGTCCCCCTTATCCTCCCCCTCCCCTCCTCCTTCTTCTCCTCTTTGTCCCCCTTATCCTCCCCCTCCCCCTCCTCCTTCCTTCCTCCTCTTTTGTCCCCCTTATCCTCCCCCTCTCTCCTCTCTCTCTTTCTTATCTCCTCTTTCCCCTTTTCCCCATCCCACTCCCCCTCCTCCTCCTTCTCCTCTTTGTCCCCCTTATTCCTCCCCCTCCTCCTCCTTCCTCCATTCCCTCATTATTATTATCATTACTATCCATTATCATTATTATTATTATTATTACTATCATTATCATTATATTATTATTACTATCATTATCATTATTATTATCATTACTATCATTATCATTATTATTATCATTACTATCATTATCATTATTAGCATTAAATCATCTTTTTGACCACTGCTGTCATTACTGTTACTACTATTTTTATTAGAAATATAATTGATATTATTATTATCATTATCATCGTTATATTTATCCTTACTATTATTATTGTCGTCATCATCGTCATCATTATTATCGTCATCATCATCACTACTATCATTGTTTCCACGACAACCATGCTGTTCAAATGTTCTCAACCCATCTGCTTTCTCTCCTTCTGTCCGTATAGCGACTATTAACACCACAACCACTGTGATACTAGTTCATATTACTGAAAGTGGTACTAATCCTCTGTACATTATTATTAGTTTTGATATTCTTTATCATCATTTTCACTTTTTTCACTATGATTGTCATTACTACTACTACTACTGCTACCACCACCACCACCACCACCACTACTACTACTGTTATTATCACCATTATGACTGTTATTGTCATTGTTATCTTAACTCGTATTGTCTCCTTCCCAACAGCCTCGTTTTCATTCCACATCCATTGTGCGCCCAAGTTGAGGAGACCAGTGATTGTTCCTTCTCCGTTTTCTTCGTCTTCAGTGTTGTTTGTCTTGGCTGGAGAAGACCAAAGAGGTGGACACGTGCCTCATGTTTTATCTTGTAAATTGTTTGTCTCTTTTGTTCCAGAGAACAGTAACTCTTCTTCTAACTTGGTTTCTTCCTCAAATCTTCATTGGTGCCACAAAGGCCGTCACTCTGGCGCCGATAGGTCTGCAACCACTTTCTTTAAGGAACGCATCTCTTCCTGCAGGATAGACATTGTCTCAGATGTCCTTGATCTTGCCCTCTATCTGATGGAACGTGAAGTTCATGGACATCAATTCTGTGCTGGAGGGTTCTTCAGCAGTCGACGAAGTTCTGGGCATGCTGGCAGAGGAGGTCTCAGTGTCCACACTAGCTCTGCTTCCAACACTTGTCAAGGTGCTGTGCTTCCAACACTTGTCAAGGTGCTGTGCTTCCAACACTTGTCAAGGTGCTGTGCTTCCAACGCTTGTCAAGGTGCTGTGCTTTCAACGCTTGTCAAGGTGCTGTGCTTCCAACACTTGTCAAGGTGCTCTACTTTCAACACTTGTCAAGGTGCTCTGCTTCCAACACTTGTCAAGGTGCTGTGCTTCCAACACTTGTCAAGGTGCTGTGCTTCTCAACATTCAAGTGCTGTGCTTCACACTTGCAGGTGCTGTGCTTTCAACACTTGTCAAGGTGCTGTGCTTCCAACACTTGTCAAGGTGCTGTGCTTCCAACACTTGTCAAGGTGCTGTGCTTTCAACACTTGTCAAGGTGCTGTGCTTTCAACACTTGTCAAGGTGCTGTGCTTTCAACACTTGTCAAGGTGCTCTGTCGCTGAGTGTTCTTAGGTGGTGCTGCGTTTTGTTCCACATCTCCACACTGAAGCAGAAAACTTCCCCAGAACAAAAGCACGATGAGGCAATCTACCGTCACACCACCCACTATGATACTGAGTTTCTATGTCCGCATGGTGAATGGCTTCCTGGCTCTCTTTCATACAATGATAAGGCCAATTGAATGTACAGGGTGGAAACAGCCACATCCAACAACAAGTACAGCAGACTCCCGCAGGCAATGAATACAGGGTGGAAACAGCCACATCTCCACAGCAAGGCAATGAATACAGGGTGGAAACAGCCACATCTCCACAGCAAGGCAATGAATACAAACGGGTGAGGTGAAACAGCCACATCTCACGAAGGCAATGAATACAGGGTGAAACAGCCACATCTCCACAGCAAGGCAATGAATACAGGGTGGAAACAGCCACATCTCCACAGCAAGGCAATGAATACAGGGTGGAAACAGCCACATCTCCACATGAAGGCAATGAATACAGGGTGGAAACAGCCATATCTCCACATGAAGGCAATGAATACAGGGTGGAAACAGCCACATCTCCACATGAAGGCAATGAATACAGGGTGGAAACAGCCAATCTCACAGCGCAATGAATACAGGGTGAAACAGCCACATCCACATGAAGGCAATGAATACAGGGTGGAAACAGCCACATCTCCACATGCAAGCGCAATGAATACAGGGTGGAAACAGCCACATCTCACAGAAGGCAATGAAACAGGGTGGAAACAGCCACATCTCAACATAAGGCAATGAATACAGGGTGGAAACAGCCACATCTCAACACGAAGGCACATGGAAACAGGGGGAACAGCCCACATCTCACAGAAGGCAATGAATACAGGGTGGAAACAGCCACATCTCACATGAAGGCAATGAATACAGGGTGGAACAGCCACATCTCCACATGAAGGCAATGAATACAGGGTGGAAATGCCACATCTCCACATGAAGGCAATGAATACAGGGTGGAAATGCCACATCTCCACATGAAGGCAATGAATACAGGGTGGAACACCTCCACTGCGCCACCATCTCCAAGAAAATGTACGGTGGAAAAGGCATCTCCACAAACTGTTGCAAAGTCTCGAACAAACGTTGAATTCGAGTAATGTAATTAATGATTAATTAGGAGCAAATACACAGTAACTGTCACCTCTGAGCACAGTTCAGGTGCCCCCCCCCCCCCTCCCAGAGAGAGAGGGAGGAGGGGAGAGAGAGAGAGAGAGGAGAGAGAGAGAGAGAGAGAAGAGAGAGACAGAGAGACAGAGACAGAGAGTGAGAGAGGGAGGGAGAGAGATGTCAATCGAAAGCACGAAGGAATATTAAGTTTTCTTTCTTTTCCCAAATTCACAGCATGCCCCCCCCCCCCCCCCATCCTCTCTCTCCCTCTCCTCTCTCCTCTCTCTCTCTCTCTCTCTCTGCACGCGTACACGCGTGTGTGTGTGTGTGCGTGTGTGTGTGTGTGTGTGTGGTGTGTGTTTACGTGTTCGTGTGTGTGTCCGTGCGTGCGTGCATGTGTGTGTATGTGTGTGTGCTTTCCCGTGGGTATACGTGGTGTGTGTGTGTGTGTGTGTGTGTGTGTGTGTGTGTGTGTGTGTGTGCGCGCGCGTGTGTATGAGTGCGCGCACATGCCCGCATGCCCCTGCTCCTTTGCACTTCATAATGAGAGAGAGAGAGAGAGAGAAGAGAGAGAGAAGAGAGACAGACAGCAGACAGACAGACAGCAGGCAGGCAGGCAGGCAGGCGGCAGGATGATCGAGATGACCACAAAGGAATAATTGAGCAGCAAACAGTGATGATCCCACATCCACAGATACAGGCCAGACCTGAAATCAGGGGTCATGTTCTGCTAAGGCTGGAATCAACCCATCAGAGGCACATCACACACACAGTTAACAACGTGCTATGTAGACCTGAAATCAGGGGTCATGTTCTGCTAAGGCTGGAATCAACCCATAGAGGACATCACCACACAGTTAACAACGTGCTATTGTAGACACTGAAATCAGGGTCATGTTCTGCTAGAGGCTGGAATCAACCCATTAGAGGCACATCACGCACACAGTTAACAACGTGCTATTGTAGACACTGAAATCAGGGGTCATGTTCTGCTAGAGGCTGGAATCAACCCATCAGAGGCACATCACGCACACAATCAACAACGTGCTATTGTCGGAGGGAAAAAAAAAAAAAACAAGCAACGCAA
>JAMYXO010004030.1:0-18422 GCA_033310375.1 Conus canariensis | reverse complement strand
GGGTGGGGGGGGGGGGGGAATTTGTTGGCGGGAAGGGGCAAGGTGTTTTAAAATATGTTGTTAATCGGGGTTAAAGTGTACACATCAAAAGTATCAAAAAATTACAATAGACAATACAAACTAATCACTTTATAACTAAATAATGATAGGAAAAAACAAAATAACTTTTTTTGGACTGGAGCAAAACCAGTCAAAAGACATTTCATTGTTAGGTTCAATTGTGCACTATTTTTTTGGGGGTTTGGGGGGGGTGGAGGGAGAGTGACACAGAGACGGAGGGGGGGGGGGGGGGGGGAAAAAAGGGGGGTGGAGAAAAAAGGGGGGGGGGGTTTGGGAGGGGGAAGGAGAGAGAAAGGACTGGAGGGGGTAAAAACAGAAATCTTTCATCTTACCAAAAAACACACACACCAAAAACATACCAGTACACAATTTGAATTTAAAATTTTCCCTTTCACCCCCCGGGGAATGGATTAACATTTTTGATTTTTTTTTTCTATACCACCAATTCCGCCCGAGCGGAAGTCTCTGTGACTAGTGGGGCGGCACAACGCCCTCGTAGAACTCCAAAAAAACAACAGGGCAGGTGGTTTTTTTCTCAGCCGCTTCTCCGTGCCCCAACCCCTCAAGAACTCTCGCTGCAAGACAGTTGTGGGGGGGGTTAAAAACAATTCTTCATCTTAAACAACAAAAAACAACAACCAAAAACAACACACACACAAACCCACAAACACAACACAAAAACAAAGGGGGCGCTCGCGCGCGCCGGAAACACAAAATCACCACACCCCACACCACACCCCACACAAACAGGACTTAAATTTAAGCCTTTCACCTCTCTTCTACGGATTAAAATCATGTGATTTTTTAAAGGGGATACAGGCCCAAATCATGTAAACATTCCCCTTGTGTGGTGTGTGTGTGTGTGGTGTGTGTGGTGTGTGTGTGTGTGTGTGTGTTGTGCTGTGTATTTTTCTGTGTGTATGCGCATTTCCTGTTTCCATTGGGACAGGCTTTAAAAACCCCCCTTACAAAAAAATGTCACATTTATTTTTGTCTTTAATGAAAAAAAGTTCTCTTTTATTTTTTCAAATCTACAAAACTGTTTTAAAAAGAAACATCGATTTTCAAACCTATTTCAATTAATAAAAATTTTTCCCCTTTAAACTCAGTGTATGTTACAATTTTCTCTTCTTTTCTTTTTTTTTTTTTTTTTTCCCTGTTTTTTGTTGAAAGACTTTTAATCTGAAGTGGTTTTTATAAAACAACTGGTGAAGGAGTAAGGGTTACAAAACAGCTTCACACGCGGGACCTACATTCATACTGTTAGCGTGAATTTGACAAATAGGCAGAAAGCCCTTTTTGGGTTTTCTCAGGCATTTTTTTTTTTTTTTTTTTTTTTTTTTTGGTTTTGTGGTAAAACCTAACCAAAGCCCCCTAACCAAAAGCCTTCTCGGGCTTAAAAATTAAAAAACCAACAAGAAATAATAAGAACCCTTTACCACTTCACAACATGGCGTCCCAAAACTCGTCCGGCAAGGTCTAAATCAAAAACCCAAAATTAGAGGCGAGTTGCCCTGTATCTGTGTCGAAGTCATTTTTCCCTTTCCCCGGCTAAAATGATGCACAACAAAAGGTCCTCGATATACAGTGGTATATGAAATTCCCGACTATAAATTAATATAAAATTATATATATATATTATCTCCAGATGTCTTTGTCTTACAAACTAAAAAAGGTTCATGTTTTTTGAGTTTATTTTTGAATGATACTGAACTAATGTCGTGTTTATTTTTTTTCTGAAAAAACCCCTGCGTTTATGATAAATATCCAAAAATTTTGGTCACCCTAGGGGAAATTTTTATGCAGTCTCCCTAAAGCTGAAGTGCAATGTTAAAAAAACTTTTAAACGGTAGCTTTTTTTAAACCCCAACTTCCAATGTACCTTATGAGGGTTTAAAACCAGTGGGGGCCCCTATAGCACATTTGGTGGTGTCTGACGTGTTTGGGGGGTGTAAATGACGAAAACCTTTGGGGCCCATTTTCGGTCCCCCTTTAAAAACAAAATACTTTGCCTATGGGGTTAGGGCGGCTTTGGTTCCTAATGCATTAAATATATTTTATTATATATATTTATATATATTATGTTATACTATACATAATACATACAAACTACTTACCAAAATTTGTATGTGTGTGTTGTGTAGTGTGTGTGTTGGTATGTGGGTGTTGTGTGTGTGTGGTTGTGTGTGTTGTGTGTGTGTGTTGTGTGTGCACGTGCACACACCACCCCCAAAACAAAACCACACACACACAAAAACACACGCTGTGTCATGAGCCCTTACTGGGGGGAAACCCTTTTCCTGTGTTCTTCAAAGCCCTTGACTTTCAACAGAATCCTAGAGCACTAAAAATCATCATGGTTCATCCCGTCTGTAGTATCTAACCCAGGAAAGTTTCACTTTTTTATAAGTTTTTTGTTGCCCTCCCTTCGTCTTTTTTTTCGTTGTGCCTCCCTTCGTTCTTTTTCTTTGGGGAATTATCATGGTCAAATGATTTTGAGTTTCTTTTGGAATGAGAGTTTCTTCCCAAAAAGTCGGGCTGATCTGTTCCACCCGGGGAAACTTTAGTTAAACTGGAAATTAAAATTCGTCTTACCTTTTAAAGAAAGTGTAATTCAAACAAATTGCGATTTTTTGCATTTGGGGAGATTTTTTTCACTGAGCTTTCTTTTTAAGTGCCTAAATTTAAAATTTTTTTGGAAAAAGTTAGAATACTTTAATAATAATAATAAATCGGCTTATATAGGCTCTTCAATGAAGAAAAAGACTCTCCTCAGAGCGCTAACAACACAGGAAAAATAAAAGTTCCTTAACATTGCACAAAATTGAGAAAAAAACATCAAAAAAAAGGTCAGAAAGTATGCACTAAAACGATGCACAAGCCCCCCCCCCAACTCCTTTTTCCCATTCCCCCCCCCACCCTCCTCCACCGCACCCCACACACTAAAAAAATGACATTTTATGAAAAAAACGCTCGCAAGAAATTTTTGGAATAGAAAAAAGAACCAATCCCCACTCCCACCCCACCCCCCCACCCACCGCTCCATTTTCTTGAACACTGCACGGGTACATTTAAAACATTGCAGAAGGGGGCACCCACACCCCCCCACCCCCCCAACCCCCACCCACACAACACACCGGGGGAAAGCAACACGAAGCAACAAAACCCACGGCGTAAACGCACACACACGAACGCACCACGCAAAAAACACTAAAAATTTTGGGCACGGAAGCGCCCGTGCCATACAAGAGGCGAAGGGATTGAGAATGATGGGAAACAAGCATTAACTCGTAAAGCTATGAAGAAAGACAAAAGGACTTTGAAAGAGATGCGTTTTGGGCTAGATTTGAACGCAGAGGAGAGTCTGTGAAGAGCGGGGTGGGGGGGAGGGAGTTCCAGCAAGGGGGCTTGATAATTTAAAGAACGTTGGCCAAAGGATTTCAGTTTCATGCGGGGAAATTGAAAGTTTGTCATGCTAGAGCGGGGAGTGCAAGAGGGTTGATAAATGACAAGGTGTTGGGAAAATAAACAGGCAGTTTTTTTTTATCAAAGTGCGGAAGGCAAGTGTTGCGAGTTTTTATGAAAGGGCATGAATGGGGCCTTTTGTCTAACTAACAGAGGTATGTGTGGGGTTCTTTTGGATTTTGGGAAAAAGTCTGGCTGTTTGTTTGTATACTTTAAAGTGGGTTTTTATTTCGACAGGGGGAAGCCGGCAAAAAACACTATTACAGTAATCGAGTTTTGACATGATGAGGGAAAACAGATAAGTTGGGCAGTTCCTTTCTGTGGAAAAATGAGCAAATTGACGCGATTTTTCTCAAAGCCAATAGCTGAACACACGGTGACGATTGGACATTAAAGGAAAGCGCACTACCCAAATGGACCCAGCCCCCCAAAATGTCTTCAAAGGGGAATTTTTTGTTGGTTCCAGCTTGAATAATTTTTCAAAATGCGACCCAAAACAAAACGGGGTGTGTGTAATGAGCTCATTTTTTTAGGGCTTGAATTTGGAAAACGTAAAATTTTCGGGTTTATTTCGGGGGTTGACTACCAAACCAAGTTCTCTTACAATTTATAAGGGGAAAAGGATACTGGGGCCTGGCAGTCAACCCTCTTTTTTTTTTTTTTTTTTTTGGTGTTTGTAAAAACGGAATGAAAAAAAAAGTCAGTTTCAGTTAAAACACTCATTTTTGGGAAAAAAAGGGGAATTAGTATACTCGAAAACAAAAGCCTATCTTCCTTCAAATCATCTTTGATCAACAAATTAAAAGTGAGAAGAAAACTAATTATAAATGGGAAATTTGTTGTGTGTTTGTGTGTGTGTGTTTCGCTATAGACCAAAAAACGCTCAACCGATTGTCAGAAATTTTTGGCAGGGGAAACTGTTGTGCCCGAGGATGGTTTTGGGCTAATCGTTAAAAAACTGTTAAACGGTTTCAAAAAAATTCCCATTTTCCCTCTTTTTTAAATAGCCGTTTGGACATTGCACAGGTACAGGACTATTCTCTAAAATTAGAACCTTATTTGGCAGTTAAAAAAAGTTTATTATAACGTTAAAACCGTTAAAAACCCAAACCCCTATAAAAAAAACTGTTTAAAACCCGATCTTCTTGAAATTTAGCGGTACGTTGTTGGGACCCGAGGATGGTTTGGGGCTAATCTCTAAAAAATTTAAAAAGTTAAAAACCGTTAAAAAAAAATGTTTATAAAGGTTTTCAAAAACATCTTTTTCTTTGCTTTTCATCAAATGCCCTTGGACATTGCACAGGTACAGGGCTACTTCTCAAAAATTTGAACCGTTATTTGGCAGTTATGAAAGTTTTTTAAAAACAGTTAAAAAACCTTTTTAAAAACCCCAAAACCCTATAAAAAACTGTTTAAAACCGGGGATCTTCTGGGAGGTTGGGGGGGCCACGAGAGTATCTCGCCCCCAAATTTGACATAAGCCCTCGGGAAAACCAGCGGGAAAAACATAGGGTCATAGTAGTCATTTGCATTAAATTTCCCCTTTTAAAAACCTTTATTTTCAAATTTTGGTGTTTTTGAGAAATTGGGTTTTATGGCATTTTAAATGCCGAAAAATGATTTTACAACTTTTACGAACCGAAATTTACAATTGACCGTTAAAAACCCGTTATTTTTTAAATTTAGGTATTCTTGAAAAATTCGATTACATGTGCAGTTTTGAAGAAAACAATGTATACTTTTTAAAGATCCGAAATTTAAAATTTTTGCCCTTTTTTTAAAAAACCGTTATTTTTTGAATTTCAAAATTTTCACCCTTTCTTAAAAAACTTCCGTATGCACTCAGTTTTTAGCGCTGAACAATTTTATGAAAAATTTTACAAACCCAAAAAACTACACGAGTTAAAAAAACCATTTTTTCAAAAATTTACACTGCTATTGAAAAATTCGGGATGCGTATGTCCAGTAACGGTAAAGTAATTTTGCAACAGGATGGTTTGCAGGTACGTCGTTTAAACCCGAGGAGGTTTGGGGGGCAATTTTAAAAAAATAAAACCGTTAAAAACCGTTAAAAAAAACGTTATAACGGGTTTTTAAAGACATCTTTTCCCCTATGCTTTTCATCAAATGGCCGTTGTGACATTGCACAGGTACGGGGCTACTTCTCGAAAATTGAACCATTATTTGGCAGTTATAAAACGTTATTTATAACAGTTAAAACCGTTAAAAACCCAAAACCCCATAAAAACTTTTAAAAACCAATTTCGAGGTGGGGGCCACGAGAGCATCGGATCGCCCCCCCAAAATTTACATAAGCCTAAGGAACAAACCGCAGGGGAAATTTAAGGTCATTAGATAGTCTTAGACATTAAATTTGCCGTTAAAAACGTTATTTTCAAAATTTAGCTGTTCTTTTATGAAATTCGGGATAATGTGCAGTTTAAATGCCGAAAAATGATATAAACTTTTTCGAACCCAAATTTCCAATTGACCGGGTTAAAAAAAAGTTATTTTTATAAAATTTAGAGTATTCTTGAAGAAATTCAAAACTTGCAGTTTTGAAAGCTAAACAATGATATAAAATTTTTAAGATCCAAACTTAAAATTGACCGTTTTTAAAAACCGTTTTTTCTGAATTTCTAAAATTTTTACCATTCTTGATAACATTCGATGCAGTACAGTTTAAGCGCTGAACAATGTTTCGCAAAATTTATTGACCGTTTTAAAAACCGTTATTTTCTAAATTTTCACCGCTATTTTATAAAATTTTTGGGATGGTTTTGTCCAGTAACGGTAAGTAATTTTTTCAACAGGATGGGGAAGGTAGGGGGTGAAAAGGGAGGAAAGAAGGGGCCAGAAAATGATTGTACAGTGCAAAGCTGATACAGTACATTGACACAGACCCCTTGAAACAAACTATTCGCACAAAGTTATTCCTACAAAATTAAGGGGGAAAGGAAGAAGGGAATGGGAACATGATGCAGGGAGAAAATTGAGCGGAAAAGCACTCGACGTGTAGGGAAGATCGGGAAAGGGCCAGGGCAGGCGGAAAAAATAAAATGTATAAGAGAAGAAAGGAGAGAGAGAAAAGAGGGGAGAGAGAGAGAGAGAGAGAGAGAGAATGTATTTGGGGTGGGGGGGGGGGTGGGAAAATGGGGGGGATTGTTGTAAATAAAACAAATTTAAAATGTTTGCCGTCACTTTAAAATCGCAAAGAAGTTCATATCCCGGGCAACCCGGGTGCCTGCTAGATATTTTATAGAGCTACCCCTTTTTTAAACGTTTTACGTGTGAATGCAATAAAATTTTCAATTCATGTTTGATATTTTGTAAGAAAAAATGTTTTGCTGATGATGTTCTTGATGAAATGGTTGCTCTCTCTTCTCTCTCTCCTTCTCTCTCTTCTTCTCTTTTCTCTCTCTCTTTTCTTTTCTCTCTCCAAAAACAGAAACAGCATGACTTGCTTAACTCAAATCTCTCTTTAGTTTTCGACTAAATGATCCGTCTTGCGTTGAATTTTGGATCCAAAACAAAATTTTAAAAAATATATGATAAACCGCCCCCCTTAAAAAACGAAAAAGAGTTCGGCATGATCCTAAAAACCCCGGGATGGGACATTAAAAAATTTAAAGGGGGCGGTTACCTTTAAAATCGCTTAACAACTGGTATGAAAAAGAATCTTTGAAAATGGAAAATGCATAAAATTTACAGGGAAAAGGACAGAAAAAACGAAATATTATCGAGAACTAAATATCATCAAACCAGAAAACCCAAATTGGTAGGGGAGCTATTAAGAGCTTTCAAACAATCAATCTTCTTCAAAAACAACTGTAATTAAAATCTCTGTCCCCAACAGCTAAACACCCATTTTGCACTATAGCAAAAAAATTGTCGAACAGATTCTTCCTATCAACGACTTCAAAAACTGAAACAATATTGCCCAAGATAAAAAAATCAAGTTGAACTTTATATTCCACAATAACGTCTTTGAAGTTTTCACTAAACTAACGCACCTAAAAAGTTTTGGTTGCGGGGTGGTGCCCAGACGGGAAACCCCAAAAAATTCAGCTCAGCAAAATTTCAGATACATTTAAAAAAAAAGTCTTTAATTTATGCATAGACAAAAATCATTTTCCCGATAGTTTCAAAAAAGCAAAAAGCTTTCCTTTCCACAAAGGCAGGTGACAAATCAAACCCTGAAAAATACAGACCAATTCAAAACATTTTTTTGTATATCCCCAAACCCTTTTGGAAAAACACTAACAACAACTTCACCCCCTTTTAAAACATAAAACTTGCTTCATCCAGAACAGTCCGGGTTTCGACACAAAACCCTTATGCCACAGCCCTTAATCAAAGTTTTGGGTGGTAAATAGCATTTTAAAACAATAGATATTTTTGGCGTCCATTTTAACGATTTCAAAAAAGGATTTGTGTGATTTGACATAACCTTCTTCTTTTTGAAAATTGAAATTGTTGGTTTTCCCCAAAAACCCCCTTTCGCTTTTTCAAATCTTCTCGCAAATAGGCAACAAGTGTGAAAAATCAATACAAATTTTTTATTTTAAAAAATTTCCCTTTTGGGGTCCCACAAAGGGTTATCCGGGTCCCCTTTTGTTCACCCTTTACTCAATGACTACCTCTCCCTATCCATCCAATTGAACTCTTTGCTATGATACAACAATAACACACAAACATTTGATGTTACGGGTTCGCACAAACTTTTCAAGAAGTGCAAAAGACCCCGTAAAAAGGACTGAAATTAATAATTCGCTTCACCCTCAAAAAAAATAAATCATGGTTTTACAACCAGGCAAAAAAGGACAAAAAACTATATTAAGTTTCCTTTCCCGTCATCTTAAAATGAAACCTGTTTAACAGGTAAATACCCAAAGTTAGGAATAACATTGATAAAAACATTTGTTGGAAGCTCAATAAACTCACTGTGCAAAAAAATTTCACAGAAAGTTTTAAAAAATCTCCAAAATCAAAAGCTTCCCCGACCGCTTCCAAAAAAGTCTTTTTCCAGTCTCATATTCAATCACACATAGACTATGGTTTACTCTAGGGGATCTGGTTTTGCGAAAACCCCAAACCATTACAAGCTACACAAAAGAGCACTCAGATTAGTTCTCCCAAAAAAAAGCGTCTTCTGGGCTGGACCATAAAAAAATTTTAGTTTTCTCCCTTAAATCTGAGTTAGAATTTCAACAAAGGGATCATAATCACAGGATTGTGTCTGGGAAAGGGACCCACCCAAAATTTGTTCAAGTTCTAAAATTAATTTTCCCCAAGGACTTACCAAATTCATGTCCCTGTTTCCCAAAATTTACTTAAATTTAAAACCCAAGTTTAACTATTCGGTTCCGGTCAAGGGAACTCCCCCCTGAATAACCAAACAACCCAATGATTAAACCCTTTTCAAACCCCTTTAATTTAAAACTCTTATGTGCCAGTTTTGCATACCCGCCAAAAATCCCCACCAACCACCCCCCCCTCTTTGCCTATGTATGAACCCGGTCTATTTAGAAAGTGTTTTGTATTTGAAATGACATATTCTTTTATAAGTATGTCTTATGGAGTAGTGTGTGGTGTGTGTGAGTGTTTGTTGTGTTGTGTGTGTGTGTGGTGTGTGTTTGGTGTGTGTGTGTGTGAGTGTGTGTGTGTGTGTGTGTGTTGGGGTGTGTGTGTGTGGTTGAGTGTTGTGGTGTTGGTGGTGTGTGTGTGTGTGTGTGTGTGTGTGTTTGTGTTGGTGTGTGTGTGTGTGTGTGTGTGTGTGTTTCCTACTACTTGCCCTCTTTGTCATGATTCGTTATGCTTCTATTCTCATGCGACTCCTCTCTCTTTTCCCCTCTCTTCTCTCTCTCTCTCTCTCGAATTACGCGGTTCATTCTACCTTGGTGATGTTGCGGGTCTGCAAAAATGCCATTTGTGCGGGAGCCCCGGTCAAAAAATTGGGATCTTTTCATGCTTTTTTTGATCAAGTTATTGAAAAAAAGTGTTGTCGGCCATGTAAACCAAAAAATACTCCCCCTCTCAAGGGGGTTTTACTTTCACGGACATGAACTACCGTATTTCGTGTCAACGTTCTGGGGTGTGGTGTTCCTACGTGGGTGAAGTGTTGTCTGTTCCTGACTAGTAAAGGGGATTTCGATCGAACAGCTTTCCCCTAGAAGCGTTTTTTCGGCAAATTTTTCCTTGTGATTTTGTGCTGGACCAGTTCTCCGACACACAGGTCAGTCCCCTTTCCTTAAAATATCCAAGCATCTCGCTCCCGACGAACTTGTTTTTGAGCGTCGATCAGTCCATGTTTTTTCCCAACTCCTGCTTCTTTTCTCTGGGAGACGTAGAGTAAAACCCAGGTCCCCTTTCTAAAACCCAAACCCCACAGGATAACATGTGGTGGTATATCTGTGAATTTTTAAAAAGAGTAAAAATGAATAAACACAATATAAACGATTTTCGGGAACAACACGAGCAATGAAAGAGAAAGGATATGGTGTAAAAGATGATTTTCTGAATGGGAAGTTGACGTCTTGAAAAGTCATCAGAAAGGACAATTCAGATTTTATGGGTTTAGGATCTGAAAATGAAACGGAGGAGGAAAGGCACAGAAAGGATCGATGAAACAATGAGAGATGCAGCCCAAATATCCCTTTTCAAACCCTCGACATACGACACACACACAGAGTGAAGCGGGGGGGGGGGGGGACAAGACGGAACGAACCTCGCCAATCCTTGTACTTTTAGCACTGGACGTAAAATGGTTTTTAAAAAATTGCGGGGCGTGCGTGAAAGTTTGGGGGAACTGGGTACAGAGTCCCCAACGCCCTTACCGGGAAAACTCGGCACAACGGGGCTGACCCCCGACCCAAAGGGGACGAACAGGTTATTTCTAAAGGGGGGAAACTAGTTGTTTTGGGGGCCAAATAGTTATCAGCAAGCTGGACACAACCCTACTGAATCACAAAACAATAGGCAATCAAAAATCTTTCTGTTATGATGCCCTCCAACCCCAGTCAAACCCACCCAGGAAATACTTGACAGTCACTCCGTCAACAAAGGGAAGCGGGACTACACAGACTAAATCGAACGACCAGGGCAAGCTAGAGAACTGCTGTCGAGGGGAACAAGCATGGTATCGCCCCCAGAAAGACCATATAAATACTCCCCTATATAAAAAAAGGCCCCATTACTACTCAAGTGACCAAAAAAGGGTTGCCCCAGTGAAAAGGGAATTTTTCCCCAACCCCGGAAAAGCGGACCCCCACCCTTTATGAACTCACTGCCCGGCAGCCCCAGGTAAGGCCCAGTACAATGACCCACCCTTCCTGGGACCCCGGAAGCTTTCCCCCTGAACACTGAGCGGGGTAGAGGCCCTTTTCAGCGCCTCCCCCTTTTGGTGACCCAAATTCCACCTGAACAGCGACCAGTTTTTTTCCCGTCGTTGATCCTTTGGATAGGACAGGAAAAGGGGAAGAGCTGAATGACCAGAAAATTAATAATTCAGCCCGAAATGACCTGGAAACAAGGAAACACTAGAGCTGTCAACTTCATGTCCAGTGTGAAAATCCACAGGAGCAGGGATTGGGTTCAACCGACACCAGTACCCTGGTGTTTTGGAAACCCTGCAGGGAAAAGGCTGTGCTTGCCGCATTTTGATGTGTCATCACCCCAAAAAAACAACTGCAACCCGTTTTGGATCACCCACCTTTTAGGCCCCTGGAAAAAATGTTCGACTTTTAACCAGTGAGAAAAATGTTCAGAGACAACATGACAAAAAAACCTCACCCCAAAAAAACGTTTCCCTTTTTTGGCAACAAAATAAGACCTTGACAGAAACCCCCGCTGGGGAATCCAATCAAGATCAACCACATTAACTGAAAACAGGAAATTTTTGGATTGTTTGACGATCTGGTCATGTTCAGCGGGGAAAATGTCATTTGCAAGAACCACCCCCCTCCCGTGCCAAGAAGATAGCACCAGGGGATGCTGTACGCGGGCAGGGAAACCCCCATCCACTGCTTGGAGGCGCTTCCCTAGCACTCCTACTCGACCCCAAACACCCAAGAAAACGATGACTCCCGAAGATTACATCCCAGCCCTCCAGACAGACCAGGGACACTTTGCTGCACGGAAAAAAATTCAAACCACGAGAATACCATTGGGTCGGGGTAACCAAGCAACCACGCAATTTCGGCCCAAAAAGGGCCCAAACAACCGGTAAATTTTTTAAACCCCGAATTAAAGGGCAACAAAGGGCAATAGGGATTGGGCCCAAAGCCCAGGCAGTTTCATACAACTGAAACTCTGACATTTCTTTTTATAATTTTTGGGGATCCCTCCAATAAATGATTCTGACTTATTTTGTATATTGCAATTTGATTTGTTTGTCTTTTAGAAACCTTTACTGCGAAATCTTTACAGCTGATGTTTTAACAAGGTTACTCAGTCCCGAGTTCCCGCGTTAGGGTCTCTAAAGCAGGTCGCAAATCAGGGGTGTGACCTACTTGTTAAGAAAGATCTAGATCAGCAAGTTACAAGAATTTATGTGAAACCAAAACATTGTGTTGTTAAAATGTCCAAAAGTTTTTTTAAATTTTAAAAAACAGATTTTCTTTCTGATTGTGTTTATGCAGCCCCCACATTCCTATAAAATTAAAACTAAGGGGGGATCCCGGGGTTGCCCGGGGGTATGAACACTCTTTTCGTACTCACGTGACGGCAAACATTTATTATTGTTTTTATTTTCAATCAACCCCCCCCCCCCTCCCAACATCTTCCCACCCCCTCCCCCACAAAATACGCATTTTCTCTCTCTCTCTCTCTTCTCTCTTCTCCCCCTCTCTCTTAACATTCTATTTTTCCGCCTGCCTTGGCCCCTTTCCTTGGATCTTCCCCAGCACGTCGAATGCTTTTCTCGTCTTTCCGCCTGATCATGTTCCATTCCCATTCTTCTGACTGCCTTTAAATTTTTAGGAATAGACTTTGTGCAGAAGTATTTATTTAAGGGTCTGGTTAGTGTAAAAATAGGTATCAGGCTTTGCACTGTCAATCATTTTTGGCCCCTCTCATTTCCTCCCTTTTCAACCCCCTACCCCGTCCATCCATGTTGGGAAAATTATTACCGTTACTGGGACAACCCTACCGAATTTTATCAATAGCGGTGTAAATTAGAAATAACAGTTTTTAACGGTCAATGTTAAATCTTGGTTTGTAAATTTTTCATAAAATTGTTCAGCGTTAAAAATGTTCGTGATACGGGAAGTTTTTTTTAAGAAAAGGTGGAAATTTCGAATTCAGAAATAACGGTTTTTTAAAGATCAATGTTAAGTTTCAATCTTTAAAAATTTGTATTTATTGTTTTTGCATTCCAACTGGGGACATGTATATCGAATTTTTTTACAAAGGGAAAACTCTAAATTTTAAAATAACGTTTTTTAAGGTCAATTTTAAATTTCGGTTGTAAAGTTTATATCATTTTTCAGCATTTAAACTGTACATGTAACCCGAAATTTTATCAAGAACAGCCTAAATTTTTAAATAACGGTTTTTAAAAGGTCAAATTTAAGGTATTATGATTTTTTAATGACCTTATGTTACCCCCTGGATGTTCCTGTAGGCTTAGTCAAGTTTGGTGGGGATCCGTAACTCTCGGGCCGCCCAAACCCCAGAAGATGGGTTTTAAACAGTTTTCATAGGGTTGGTGTTTTTTTAAAAGGTTTTTAAATGTTATAAATAGTTCATAAACTGCCAAAAAACGGTTTAATTTTTGGAAGAGCCCCCCATTGCAAAGTCCAACGGATTTGATGAAAAGCAGAGGAAAAAAATGTCTTTGAAAAACCCTTATAAACAGTTTTTTTTTAACGGTTTTTTAAGGTTTTTTTTTTTTAGGATTAGCCCAAACCCTCCCGGGGCCCAAAAACGTACTGCTAAATTTCAAAAGATCGGGTTTAAACAGTTTTTTTTTTAGGGTTTGGTGTTTTTAACGGTTTTTTAATTTATAAAAAAACGTTTTTTAATGCCAAATAACGGGTTTTAATTTTGAGAATTGTCCTGTCTTGTGCATGTCACAACGGTAGTTTAAGAAAAGAGAGGGAAAAAGATGATTTGAAACCCTTATAACAGCTTTTTAACGGTTTTTAACGGTTTAATTTCTTAGAGATTAGCCCAAAACCCTCCTCGGGTCCAACGGATGTACTGCCAAATTTTATCAATCGGTTGGGTTTTGAGTTATAGCGTACACAGACACCACACACACCAGACAGAATTTGCCCCTTTTTATATACTCAGAGGCATAAAAACGCGAAAAAATGAGGGGCGTGCCGATTGTTCACATTTTGGGAAAAGGGCGTAAGCAAAGTTTGCGTCACGGAAAATTAAGTACTGGTGTCTTGGCCGGGTAAACCGTAAAGTGGTGAAAGTTTTCGGGTCGCGTTTTTGGCACGAGGAGGCATTTGCCCTGTGGAAACCTCGCCCCGTGCATCAATGGAATTGCAAACCCTGTGGCCCCATTGTGGGGGGTATAAATTTCCAAACCCAAAAATTCAAAATACCTTAGCGGCGCCCAAAAATGCCGAGACTTTCTCGTCAAAATCGTTGAAGCAATGGGGGAACTGCAGGCGGGGTTCCCAAAGAGGCGGTCAAACGCATTCGGATCCACATTTCCCCCGTCTTCGCCTTCTGACCCCTTTTAAGCAGAAACACCCCTGATGCAGACGAGGAGCGGCAGCGAGTTTTACCACGCAGCCAAGACCCCCATCTTCTGCGTCAGCTCAACGGGGCCTTACCAAACCCCCTGCCAAAACCCGCCGGAACACCCTCAGCAACCATGGCAGGCGAAACAGAGCAAAGGGCCCTGCGTCGCCCACTGAACACGTTGGTCCCAATGCAGGCGTCCAGCCCCCCCCCCCCGGGACCTATCCCTTTCCTCCCATCGCCAGAACTGTATGCATGGGCACGTCCACGTGCATTGGCGCCATCGGGGATGGGGCCCGGTCCCTTCATGAGAAAAAACCGGTTCTGCGTCGACCCCGGCGATGCTGCATCCCCCATCTGGAGAAAGGGGGGAACACTTCACGGATCCAACTACCGAAAGGGACCCATGGGGTGTTTGGGGAAACATCAGATTGGGGTTATCGGATGAATCGCCCTATTGGGCCAGTCATCTTCCAAATTGGGTCCAGGACGTGAAACGGGGGCAGTGCGTTCATTCATCGACCAAGTCCTGAGGCCCAATCCGCCGCATTTCCGCGGCATCCAAGAACCTGTTTCAGAGGAAAAGCAAGGGGGCACACTGCTGTGCTAGCAGAACTTTGGCAGAACAACATCAATCTGCTGCCCACCCGCCGTTTTGACCTTATCCCCTAGAGCTTTTGGGGTGCCCTTTAGGGAGTTTTGAACCAGCTAAACCCCAGACCCCAACAGCAGTCAGCTTGCTGTCGCTGTGGGCCAGGTGTGGTGGCAAGTTCCCCCCGGGAGAACAACATCTAGTGCCTCGTTTTACCGCAGGGCACAGCTGTGATCAAGCTGAGGTGGTCAACAGATACTACATTTGGTTAACACAGGGTCAAGGTCAAATTATGTGACCTTATTTTCTACCGAATGAACTTTGAAAGGACAATTTTGGTGTTTGTTGTTTTTCTCGCTTTCTTTACCATTCAAAGGGAAACGTTGGCCAATTACATCAAAATTTCTATACAGGTTTTTTCGGTTTTTTTTTGCTCTGGATATTAGTTTCCGTTTGAAAACGGCATTTCAGCTGTAGAATATGATGTTTAAAAATTTTCGAAAATTTTTTGGGGCGTTCCATTCATTATATGTGGTGTCTAAAAGCCCCAACTGGAAATGCAACCCCCCATGTAAACGATGTTCAATTTTTCTAGGGAAACCATCAAGATTCCAACTATGTAGAGTCAGCTACGAGAAGTTCAGAAGTTTGGGGAAAATTAATTATCAGGTAGACTTTTCCTTTAATTGGTGCACAGTTTAAAATTATTCTTGTAAACGGCAAATAAAGGGGGAAGGTCTTAAAAATTCACGTTCTCTAAAATAATGGTTGTAGTGTGATAGATTTTTTTTGTCATCTCCACATCACTTATTAAACCTAAAAAGACATCCCGTTGATGAAAAAATTGATTCTAAAAATTTGCCCATTGTTTTAACCTTGAGGGAAATGGTTATGGAAAATAAAAAGAAAAAAGGGACGTTTATGTATACAAAAACTTGTTTGGAACCCGACTATTACATATTGTTTAAGGACAGCCAAAATTCAGCCCCAATTCCTAACTGCTTTTTGGGAAAGCCAAACAAATGAAAAAGGTAGATTTTTTGTTCCATTGCTGGTTCAATGATACTTTGAATTGGTTTCAAAAATGTATGTTAAAAAAACGAAATTTGTAGTTTCCCCGAAAAAGCAAGATGGTTTTGAAAAAGAATGCAGGAAAACAAAACCCTCCGTAAAAAGTTCCCTAAGAATTTAAGACATGAGCGACCCAAAGAAAATTTAACGAGTATTGGAACCAGAAGAAATGTCAAAATTTACTGAAACCCAAGTCCGATTTATAAAACTGGTCTTAGAGACAAATTATTGAATGCTCCCAAAACGATCAAAATTTTTTTGGACTACTCTTAAAAATGTCGACATAACGCAAACGAATTAAATTTGGGGGGAATTTCGAGGGAAGACGGGGCGAAATCACTTTGCGATGTTTTTTAAGCAACATTACAGCCAAACCTCGATTGTTTGTGAGGGGAAAATAAAAGTTGAACACCCCAAATAATAAATAGCTTAAACCGGTTATTACCCGCGAAGAAAACATCGATTCAATCAAAATTAAATGAAAAAAGGCAGGTGGGCCTGATGGATAATTCCGGGTATTCATTTATTTGTCACATGGATACATGGGTATTTTTTAGAAGAATTATTTAAAATTTATTTTTAAATTCAGGACAGTACCAGATTCATGGACAGAAGCTATCATTTAACCTTGTGTAAACGTGGAAATCCTCATGATCCCCAAAAATTCAGAGGGGATCTCTCTTTTGAATTTATGTAGTAAATTTTACGCTATATTTTAAAAAAAAAGCCTGGGAGACTGGATGAAGATAAAGGAATCATTTGGGGAGGAACAAACGATTTAGAAAAGACCATTGTACTATTTATCATGTCTTTACACTTTTTGCTGCTTTCAAAACATCTAGCGGTAAAAAAAACTTTTCGTCGTTTCATTTATTTTAGGAGGGGTTTGATTTATTTCCCATGCTAAGTTAGCCCCCTTTATGTTGAAGAAAGGAAAATCGGGTTAAAAAGTTAAGTGCTATTCAAAGCATGACAAGGTGGTAAAAAACGTGGTTAGATCGTTATGGTAAAGGGTTTACTGATTTTTTTTTCTGCCAGAAAGGCTTAAAAACAGGGTGAAATTTCAAGTCCTCTTTATTCTCAATCATGATAAAAGAAATTCACTTGACTAATAACAACGGTAAACACGGTGTTCAGCTAAAACCCTGAATCTTTTAACTATTTATTATTCTTTTTGCAGACGAGTTGCTTTGCTTTCATACACAGAAAAGGGCCCTACAACTCCAATTAGATTTATGAGAAAAAATGCAGTTTTCTCTTGACTTTGGGTTAACCTGGAGAAACCCAATTTGTGGTGTTTAGAAATGGGGGCTATATATCTCGCCATGAAAAATGGTTTTACGGTTCTGAATGGAAGGGGTAAACTCGTAAAAATATTTAGGCGTATGGCTGCCCACTGTTTAAAAGATTCCCACTGCCATGAAAAAAAACAGACAGCAAAGGAAAAACTAGGTTTTGGGGAAATACTTAAAACGTTAGGGAAATTTTGGATGTTTCCCCCTACATGTTTTTTAAATTTTTTGATGCCCAATAAAACCTATCTTACTCAAACGGATCTGAATCGGGGGAAAGTTAGGCAAAGATATTGAAAAGGCTATACATTTGCATTGAAAAGGTTTTTGAATTGGGCCCAGAACACCAAAAAATGACAGGGTGTAGGGGAAAAGTGATCCAATAGTATAAAAGAAAAAACAAAAAGCTGTCCGATTTTTGGGTCCGGGGCCCCACAAAAATGAACAATGAAAAAACCTGCCCAAGAAAACTTCAAAATTGTTATAAAACTAGACAGCAATAACAAAACTGCTGGGTAAACAGATATCCGCAAGGCTTAGTGTACGGTTTTTGGGTTTGTGTGGCTTAAGGAGGTGTGGAAATGTGCCTTGGGTTTCCCTTAAAACTTTTAAGGAAAATTTTTTAAATGATTGTTGGAACAAGGTGGTTTCAGTGGCTCCCGGGAACATGCAGATATTCTATATACAAAACGTTTAAATCCAATTTTCATTAGAAGGTATTTTTACGCATCAAATAAGGCATTAAGGGTATCTTCTAGATTCAGACTTGGTATCACAGATATTAAATCATAAATTCCGCTATTCCCCCATCCTCCCCTGGGGCTTACGTGCCCGTTATGAACGTTCAGCGGAGGGGAATTTCATTTTCTGTTCTACTGTCAGCGTACTGTCAATTGAAACAAAATATATCCCAGTCACCTGACTCAAAAATTTGTCAAAGGGAAAAACAATTCTGAAAAGCAGGAACTTTATGAATGATATTGCCTTTTATTTATCAAAAAAGTATTGAAATTAAGATTAGGTAGTCAAATTTTTTTAAATTAAAAATTTCTTTTTTTCTTTATTCTACCTGGGCTGATGGCCCTATTTAATATCTTTACTGTGTGCGTGCATGCCATTCTGTAGCTGGGTTTGCATGTGTGGTGTGTGTTGTGTTTGTGTGTGTGTGTGTGTGTTGGGAGAGAGAGAGAAGAGAGAGGAGAGAGAGAGAGAGAGTGGAGGGATTGTGCGTTTTTGGGGGCCGC
>JAMYXO010004029.1:5000-18425 GCA_033310375.1 Conus canariensis | reverse complement strand
CCCTTTCCTTTCCAAAACTTAAAAACCCTCATTCCCTTCCCCCCTTTGTTTTTTTTGGGGTTTTTCTTTTCCCCCTTTTTTTGTCGGGGTTTTTCTTTTCCCCCCCCTCCTTTCTTTCTTTTTTCCCCCCTTAAAAATTTCCTGGGAAAAACTTTTTTTTTTTGAAAAAAAAAAAAATGATTTTTTGTTTTTGAAAAGTTTTACTTTTGGGTTTGTTTTTTTCCTTTTTTAAAAGAATTTGTAACAAAAAAAAATTTTGGGGTAAACATAAATTTTTTCCGAAAAATTTTAAAAAGGGTTGACCCCCTGTTATTGGGCCCAAAATTTACTCTCCTCGTTTCTCCAGGAAACACCCCCCAATACTACCTTTTTTCATTAAAAAAAGGGAAATTCACCCAAAATTTTTCACAGTAAAACCCTTTTAAAGGGGGGTATTTTTTTTTTTTTTTTTTTTTTTTTTTTTTAAAAAAAAAAAAAAAAAAAAAAAAAAAAGGTGGGGTGATAAATTTTTTTTTTGGGGGTTTTTATTTTGGTGGGGGTTTTTTTGGGGTTGTGGTTGGGGGGTTTTTGTTGGGGTTGTTTGGGGGGGGGGGGGTTTTTTTTTTGGGGGGGGTGGAAATTTTGGGGGGGTTTGGTTTTTTTGGGGTTTTTGGGTGGGGGTTTTTGGGAAGGGGGGTTTTTTTTGGGGGGGGTTTTTTTTTTTTTTTGGGTTTTATTTTTTTTTGGTTTTTTTGGGGGTTTGTTTTTTTTTTTAAGGGGGTTTTTTTTTTTTTTGGGGGGTTTTTTTTTTTTTTTTGGGGTTTTTTTTGTTGTTTGGTTTTTTTTTTTTTTTTTTTGTTTTTTTTGGGGAAAAGGGTGGGGGAAATTTGTTTGATTTGTTGGGGGTTGTTTGGCCCAAGTGTTATGGGTTGTATAAAAGAGAGATATTTGGTTTTGATTTGGGGTTTGGGAAAAATGTGTGTTTTTTGGAAAAGGTTGTATGGGTGTTAAAAGAAGTGATGTTTTGGAAAAGGTGGGTTATGAGTTGTGTTTTTTGGGGGAAAATGGTTGGGTGTTTTGAAGGGGGTGGGTGAGTTTTTTAAATTTGTTTTTGTTTTTAATTTGGTTTTTTAGTTTTGTGTTAATGGTTGGGTTGATTTTTGTGATGGTTGGGGGGTGATGTTTTTTTGTTGGAGTTTATATGGGTTTGGTTGTTTTTTTTTTTTTGAAAGGTAATTGTGGTTTTTTAAATGTTTGTGGTTTTGTTTTTTGGGTTTTGGGGGTTTATTTGTTTTTTTTTGATTTTGTTTTTTTTAAAATTTTTTAAATTTTTTTATTTGTTTTTAAATTTTTGTTTTTTGTTGTTTTTGTTGTTTGGGTGTTTTTTTTTTTTTTTTTTGTTTTTTTTAAATTTTTTTTTTTTTTTTTTGGTAATTGTTTGTTTTTTTTTTTTATTTTTTTTTTTTTTTTTTTGGTTTTAATTTGGGGGGTTTGCCTTGGGGGGAAGGAAAGGGGGCGGGGTTGGGAAAAAAAGGGGGGAAAGGGGGGGGGAAAAAGGGGGGGGGGGGAAAAAAATTTTTTTTTTTTTTTTTTTTTTTTTTTTTTTTTTGGTAATTTTTTTTTTTTTTTGTTTTTTTTTTTTTTTTTTTTTAAAAAATTGGGTTTTGGGGGGGGTTTTTTTTTTTGGGGGGGGGGGGGGGGAAAAAAAAAAAAAGGGGAAAAAAAAGGGGGGGGGTTTTTTTTTTTTTAAAAAATTTTTAAAAAAAAAAACCCAAAAAAAAAAAAAACCTTTGGTTTGGGTTGTTTTTTCCCCTTTCCCTTTCTTTTCCCCCTTTCCCCAAAAATTTTCAAACCCCCCCCAAAAAAAACCCCCCCAAAACCTTTTTTTGGGAAAAAAAAAAAAAGGGGGGGGGGAAAGGGGGAAAAAAAAAAAGGGGGAAGGCAAAAATTTTTCCCTTTTTTTTTTTCCCCCTTTTTTTTATTTTTCCCCCCCCCTTTAAGGAATTTTAGGTTTTAAAAAAATTTTGAAAAAATTCTAAAGGATTTTTTTCACCTTTGATGACATTTAAAAATTTTAAAAACAAAAAAATTTTTTAATAAGGGCCCATTCCTTTTTAAATTTTGTTTTATTTGGCACTACACCACACACACGCCACACAACACACACACCACACATCACACACACACACACACACACGCACACACACACACCAACACACGACACACACACACACATAAACACACCACACATACACACACACACACACACACACACACAAACACACACACACACAACACAATCACACACACACACACACACACACTCTGCCTGTCTGTCTGTCTGTCTTTCTCTCTCTCTCCTTCTCTCTCTCTCTCTACACACCTACACCCACACACACACAAATACACACACACACACACACACCACACACACACACACACACCACACACACACACACCACACACACACATAAACGCGCGTGCGCGCACACACCAGAGAAACAGAGAGAGGGGGGGGGGGGGGGGGGGTGAGAGAGAGAGAGAGAGAGAGAAGAGAGAGAGAGAGAGAGAAGAGAGAGAGAGAGGAGAGAGACGTTGATTAATAAATTGTATTCCCCAAGGTAACAAGAAAGCAAACACATCTTCTTTTTTATATGCTTGAGCTTCCCCGCTAAGGGAGAACTTAGCATGACTAGCAAAAGTTTTGACTAGCGAATAATGCTACATACTAATGTGGATTTTGTACTTTCTCCATCGATATTGATGTATAGATTCATTTAATGAAATGAAAAAACAACGAAAAAAGAAACAAAAATAAATGAATTGAATACGAAGAAGGAAAACAGATCTGCACATAGTCCGCAGAGCCGTCGGAGTGAGCTCTCCCTCCGGAGGCCGCCAACCACATCCATCAACGACAGCCCCCATGATACCGATGACCCCGAAGAATTAAACCAAGACAACAGACGTGGAGATGACACGAAACTGAGGTCACCATGAGACGGAATAAGGGCCACAGAATTGAGACTTTTATTGCTGATCGAAGATGAGAATGAGGATGATGAAGAATGATGCAACAGTTTTCCATCCGGTCTGAGACTGCATAGAACAGGGCCGTAGTCTACGCTTACATACATAATATACTCGGCGTCATCAGGCCGAGAGATACAGACACCTGGTCGCGTTTGTCAGAAATTGGAGGCAACACACTCATAGACGCATCATTCGTTGGATAAAACTCTAACCCTTGTGTGGTCTGTCTTCCAACTGAGTCCGTATCCAACTCACCTTTGGGAAGGAGCCTGGTCAGGGCAGAAAAAAATCCACATGACTCTGATAGGAATCGAACCCACGACCTCCCATCCGGGAATCGGCAACGCTGACCACGTTCGCCACGGCGGCTGGTGAAACAATGACAATTGCCCAAAACTTCAAAGCACTGTTCTTTCGGCACCCATATCGCCCAGCACAACACCAGTCTCAAAGCGCGAAGAACTGAGAACTCGTGGCTAGTGAGACCACCTCTGTGCATTGATGGGTGCTAGAAGAAACACGTGGCTAGTGAGACCTATCCTCTGTGCATGATGTGCTAAGAAGAACACGTGGCTGGATAGACCTCCTTGTGCATGTTGTGCTAGAAGAACACGTGGCTAGAGAGAGACCTCCCTCTTAAAAAAACCCCCCCAGGGGGGGGGGAAAAAAAAAGGGGAAAAAAAAAAAGGGGGGGGGGAAAGGGGGGGGGGGGAAGGGAAAATTTTTTGGGAAGGGGGGGGGTTTTTTTTTAAAAAAAGGGGGGGGGGGAAATGGGGGGGGGTTTGGGTTTAAAAAAAAAAGGGGGGGTTGGGGGGGCGGGGGGGGGTTTGTTTTAAAAAAAATTTTTTTTTTTTTTGGGGGGGGGGGGGGCCCCCCGGGGGGGGGGGGGGGGCCCCGGGGGGGGGAAAGGGCCGGGGGGGAAAAAAGGGGGGGAAAAATTAAAAAAAGGGAATTGGGGGGGGTTTGGGGGTTTTTTTAAAAAAAAGGGGGGTTTTTTTTTTGGGGGCCCCCCCCCCCCCGGGCGGGGGGGGGGGAAAAAATTTGGGGGGGGGGGGCCGTGGGGGGGGGGGAAAAAAAGGGAAAAAAAGGGGGGGGGGGGGCCTTTTTGGGGGGGGGTTTTGGGGGGGCCCCGGGGGGGGGCCCCCTTTTTTGCCCCCCCCCTTTTTTTTGGGGTTTTTTTTAAAAAAAAGGGGGCCGGGGGGGGCCCCGGGGTTTTTGGGTTTTTAAAAGGGGGGTGGGGGGTTTGGGTTTTTTATGTTTTTTTTTTTTAAAAGGACCTTTTTTTTTTTTTTGAAAAATTTAAAAAAAATTATTTTTTCTTGGGGCCCCCTTTTTTTGTTTGTCGGCTAAAAAAAATTGAGTTTGGCGGGGGGGTGTAGGTTTTTGGGTTGGTTAGGGGGGGGTGGGGGTTTGGGGTTTGGGGTTTGCTTGCGGGTGGGGGCCCCGGGGGCCCCCGGGGGCGTGTTGGGGTTTTTTTTTTTGGGGGGGGTTTTATTTTTTTTTTTTTTTTTTTTTTTTTTTTTTTTTTTTTGGTTTTTTTTTTCCGTATAAAATTTTTTTTTTTAAAAAAGGGGGGTGTTAAGGGGGGTTACTTTTTTGTTTGCCCTTTTTTTGGGTGGGGGTGGGGGTTTGTGGTGGGGTGTGGTTTTGGTGTGTGTTTTTTTTTGGTTGGGTGTTTTTTGGGTTTTTTGGGGGTTTTTGGGGGGGGTTTTTTTTTTTTTTTTTTTTTTTTGGGGGTGTTTTCTTTTTTTTGGGTTTTGGGGGTTTTTTTTTGGGGCCCCCTTTTTTTTTTTTTGGGGTTTTGTTCCCTTTTCCCCCTTTTGGGGGTTTTTGGGGGGGGGTTTTTGGGGGGTTTGGGTTTTTTTTTTTTTTTTGGGGGGGGGGGATTTTTTTTTTTTGGGGGGGTTTTTTTTTTTTTTTGCCCCCCCCCTTTTTTTTTTTAAATTTTCTTTTTTTCTTTTTTTTTTTAAAACCCCCCCCCCCCCCCCCCCCCCCAAAAAAAAATTTTTTAAAAAACCCCCCCCGGGCCCCCCCCCCCTTTAAAAAAAAAATTTTTTTTTTAAAAACCCCCCCCCCCCCCAAAAGGGGGGGGGGGGTTTTTTTATTTTTTTTTTTTGTTTGGGTTTTTTTCGTTCCCTTTTTTTTTTTTTTTTGGTTAGGGGTTTTTGGCCCCGGGGTTTTTGGGGGCCCCCCGTTTTTTTTTTTCCCTTTTTTTTCCCATTTTTTTTTTTTTTTTTTTTTTTTTCCCCCTTTTTTTTTTTGGGGGCCCCTTTTTTTTTGGGGTTTGGGGGGTTTTGGGGGGGGGTGGTTTTTTTGGGGGGAAATGAAGGGGGGGGAAAAAAAACCATCTGGGGGGGGGCCCCCAAAAATTTTTTTTTTTTAAAAAAAGGGAAAAATTTTTCCCCAAAAAAAAAAAAGGGGGGGGCCCGGGGGGGTTTTTTTGGCCGGGGGTTTTAAAATTTTTTTTGGGGGGCCCGTTTTTAAAAGGGTTTTTTAAACTTTTTTTAAAAAGGTTGAAAAAAAAAGGAGTTTTTTTCCCCCTTTTTTTTTTTTTTTTTTGGGGGGTTTTTTTTTTTTTTAAAAAAATTTTTTTAAAACCTTTTTTGGGGGGTTTTTGTGGGGGGGGGAAAATTTTTGGGGGGGGGGGGGTTGGGGGATTGGGGTTTTGGGGCCCTTTTTGGGGGGTTTTTGCCCCCTTTTTTTTTTTGGGGGGGGCTTTTGGGGGGGGGTTTTTTTTTTCCGGGGGGGGGGGGTTTTTTTTGGGGGGGGAAAAAAATTTTTTTTTTTTTTTTTTTTTTTTTTTTTTTTTTTTTTTTTTTTTTTTTTTTTTTTTTTTTCCCCCCCCCTTTTCTTTTTTTATTTTTTTTTTTTTTTTTTTTTTTTTTTTTTTTTTTTTTTTTTGGGGTTTTTTTTTTTAAAGGGGTTTTTTATTTTTTTTTTAATTTCCTTTTTCCAACCCCCCGGGGGGGGGGGGGCCCCTTTTTGGGGGGGGTTAAAGGGGGGGTTTTCCCCTTTTTCCCCCCTTTTTGGGGTGGGGGGGGTTTTGGGGGGGGGGTTTTTTTTTTGGGGGGGGGGGGGGGGGGGGGGGGGCCCGGGGGGGGGGGGGGGGGGGGGGGGGGGGGGGGGGGGGGGGGGGGGGGGGGGGGGGGGGGGGGGGGGGGGGGCCCGGGGGGGGGGGGGGGGGGGGGGTTTTGGGGGGGGGGGAAGGGGGGGGGGGGGGGGGAAAAAGGGGGGGGGGGGGGGGGGGGGGGCCCCCCGGGGGGGGGGGGGGGGGGGGGGGTTTTTTTTTTTTTTTTTTTTGGGGGGGGGGGGGGGAAAAAAAATTTTTTGGGGGGTTTTTTTTTTGGGGGGGGGGGTTTTGGGGGGGGGTTTTTTTTTGGGGTTTTTTTTTGGGGGGCCCGGGGGGGGGGGGGGAAAAGGGGGGGGGGGGGGGGGGGGGGGCCCCCCCAAAACCCCCAAAGGGGGGGGGGAAAAAAGGGAAATTTCCCAAAAAGGGTTTCCCCTTTTAAAAAAATTTGGGGGGGGGGGAAAGGGGGGGGTTGGGGGGGGGGCCGGGGGGGGCCCCGGGGGGGGGGGGAACCCAATATTTTTTGGGGGGGGGAAAACCCCCAAAAAAAAAACCCCTTTTCCCGGAGTTTTGGGGGGGGGTTTTTTTTTGGGGTGGGAAGGGGGGGGGGGTTTTCCCCCTTTTTTTTTCCAAAAAAAAAACCCCCCCAAAAAAAAACCCCCCCAAAAAAAAATTTGGGGGGGGGGGGGGGGGCCCCCCCCCTTTTTTTGGGGGCCAAAAAAAAAGGAAGGGAAAAAAACCCCAAAAAAAGGAAAAAAAGGGTTTTTGGGAAAAATTTTTTTTTTTCCCGGGGGGCTTTTTTCCCAAGAAAAAAAATTTTTTTTTTTTTTTTTTCCCCCCCCTTTTTTTAAATTCCCCGGGGGCCCCCCCGGGGGGGGGGCCCCCCTTTTGGGCCCCCCTTTTTTTGGGAATTTTTTTTTTTCAAAAACAAATGGATAATTATAATGCGGCAAAGCGGTTTGCCCTATTCCATACACTTTGTCAAAGTTAGTGGTGAAGTAAACGCCAGAACTAAAAAGTAGCAACGAACTCAAGCAGCGTTTTTCCTACGCACGGACACGCATGTCAGAAGGTTCTCACAGCAAAACCAATCATAAAAGTGCATCTTGCGCTGTGACAGCGAGTACCATCTGCTATACTAATCTAGCTACACATCTTAGCACAGGAGTCTGGCCGAAAGGATGAGACTTCGCAGTAATCGGATGGGCAGAGTGTGTAGAAGATGTGTGCATGAACGCTTTACTCTTTTACATTTACACACACACACACACACACACACACACACACACACACACACACACACGACACACACACACACACAGTGGGATGGGTGAGGTGGGTTTACTAAGGACATGCATACGTCAATGCAGTAGACGAGAGATCACAGTAAAGCACGCAATGGCATGCACACATGACTGCTTTGTATGTTAGATTTCTTACAAAGACACATTTTGCGACAAGAATAAGAAAATACACAAGCGCCTTCGGAACATAGGTGTGACTTGAGAGACAAAGACACTCATGGCATTATTATTTTTGTTATTAGACAGTTGCTCCAAATCACTGGTTCAGTTATTGAATCTCTCACCACTAGAGAAACATTGCCTCACGGCGCTGTCGCAAACTGCATTACTTTTAGTGCCACACCGATGTGACGTTATAAACGAATGTTACAGTACTATACTTTTTCGTATAAAATCTATGAACACAATAACAAAATCTTGATCTAGGCCTAAGTGAACATACCTGTTTTGTGATACACCAGAACTGTGGAGACAAAACTAGCAATGAAAGCGTGGATAGGTGTCGGCTTTGCTCCACTTGCACGTGGAACAAATCAAGGCGGCACAGCAGTGGTTGAGTGGTACGAACAGATTTCAGCTGCATGCGATTCGGATGCCCATGCACAAACTCTCCACTGTATCTCTTTTTTTGTAAAATACCAGTCATAATAGTTGCGAGGTTATATCGAGGAAAATTTGTTTTTAGATGTCATTCACGACAAACCAATGGCGATATACAAGCCAGATTATATGTGACAAACAGAAGAGTTAAACACCCCTACCCACATAATGCTAAAATACAAGGCGCAAAGAGGAAAAAACACACTATTAATGCAGCTCTCAATGCCAAAATAACCTGTTTACCAGAGGTTAACATGTCCAAAATGATGCCTCCCATTATCATAAGCTTTCTAGAAACCAAGTCAAAAATTCCCCCCCAGAGGGGGGGGAAGGTTTCCCCCACCCCTCCAACCAAGGTCTACCAGCAATGTACTTCCCAGCCTCCAGTCCCTTCTGAGATGGAATTCGCACCCGAAAGGCCCAGCTCCCCCTTGGTCTGCGGCCGTCTCTTGCTCATCGCCCAGATTACAGAACCATTTCGTCTACGGCCAAGCGGCTGTAGCCTCTCAGTTTAGAATCGTGTCCTCTACTCCGCTTCAAACGCTGGATCGTTAGCAGAGTTTAATCTTCTTGCTGTCACCTTTCAATTCCTGCTGCCCGGTTGTTTTCCGGATCTTGCCGAAGATCATGTTGCTCGAGTGACATTGAATGTTTAGTTTAGTTGTCAACGAAAAAGGCAGTTCATTGTCAACGGTAACATGTGACTTTACTGGAGATATTTCGCCAAAAAAAATGGATAGTCCAAGGGACCATAACAAAACGAACGAAAACTTACGTATATTGTTAAAGACGTCACAAAATAAATGTCGTTCTATTTATTTATGAGCTTGTTCTTCACAGCACACACACACCCACACACATCACACACACACTACACACACACCCATACATACACGACACACGACACACACACACACACACACGCACAACGCACACACACACACACACACACACGGCGCATCGACACTCACGCGCACACACACACACAAGACACACACACACACACGCACACACAGAATTGGTGTTTAGAGGAGGATGGATGGAACACAGATGGTTGTAAGATAGGATAGATGGACTGGATCACTGACCTGATAGAACAAGTTCAGGATGGTGCTGTTGACCCAGAACTGTGGAGCTTCCGCAGAAAGAAGAAAAGACGCTGGTTGGCCTTCTTGCAGCACATGCGATGTTAGGGGTCCACTCCAACTTGTCAATGACTGGCCGAAGTACTTGTAGAGTGCGCCCACATGCGCACTTCCTCTCCTTGATGACAAGTGGGTGGGTGCGCTTGAGTTCCTGCAGAAGTCATGACCATCTCCTCTGTCTTGTGACTTTGAGCTAAGGAATTTCTGTAGCACCAGTCCACCAACTTCTGACTGCCTCTTCGGTCACATGTTTCATCAGAGTCCGTGTCATCAGCCCTGTAAGCGACGTGCGTATGCGAACTTGATCTGCAGATTGCATGCCTTCCTGTGCGGCAGACAGCTGTGTAGATGGTGAATAGGGCATGCGAACAGAACACACCCCTGTGGGGCACCTGCATTGGTCACCAGGACATCAGAGACCACAACCCGGCCAACTACGATTTGCTGTGGTCTGTCAGGTACAGGAAGCTGTAGATCCATTTGATTATATCTGGTTTAAACAGCCATGGCCAGTAGTTTTCCGACGAGGATAAGGGCTGAATGGGTTAGAGCACTTTGAAAATCCACAGACAGAACCCTGGCGAACGTCCCTAGCCTATCAGGGTGCTGGTGGAGGAGGTGGTGCAGCGATTGACAGGATGGCATCATTCTGTGCTCCTACCTCTGGTGTAGGCGAACTGCAGTGGATCTTGATGGTCTTCACAGTCACTCCCTGAGATTGCTTGAGGACAATTTCCCATACATTTTTCATGGACTGATGTTATAGCGGCCACTGGTCTGTAGACGTTGAGCTGACTGATCACTTCTCTTCTTTTGGCACAGGAATGATTGTGGATGACCTCCATAATCGCGAAACATGGCCTTCCTGAAATGATCGCTGGAACAGCTCAGAGAAAGTTTAAATGTCTGTTCTTGACCGAGCAGATCTTATTTCGCCCGGCAAACCCCCCTTTTCACATAATCAAATTCTCTTAACCAAAAAAAATAGCTAAAACCCTACAAAATTTAACAAATCTAATCGCGTGAAAAGTGGGGGTTTCGGGCAAAATAATTTTTCTGCCCTCTAGAACCACCGCACATTTAAACTTTCTCTCTGATTAACTAACAGGCACAGTGTTTAGGTGGGACCAACTTGCAACTCATCGCGAACAAAACGATCTTTTAGGGCATGCTTTTTCTAGAAGAAAGAGTCTCTCTAAATAATACACGGGAGGGGCTGTTTTCATAAATTCTTTCAAACTTCATATAACGTCTACCTGCTCCGATAAAGGGTCAGTGGAACTAATTCTAAGCATCGCCCACATCTGCCTCTCCAGGCGCATACAAGTATCATACTTAATCCAAACGACAAGATTTCTGATTCCTTTGGATGTCTTAAGAATGCTAATTTTTTTTAGTTTGATCGCGTTCACCGGCTTAAGGCCCGTTGCTTTAAATATCTTCGTTGTTTCCATGCCGCGTAAGACTGCTGCAATCTCCTAAACCATTCTGTGTTGCGTGTGTTTGTCCATAAGTCTCTGTGGTATTGATAGGTAAACAGACGCTCAGCAAGATTCTTATTAAAGTTTTCTCTAGGGCTGAGAGCGAATGGTTGCCTGGGATCCTCTCTCTTAACTGTAACCCGATGTCTTAAAAACAGTTTGTGTGTACAGCTCTTTAAACTCCTTTCCATCATTCAACCTGAATCAACCTAGATACTTTAATGACCTCGCATGTAAATTTGTTGAAAGCACAACGGCCACAGCATTGAGAACTTTTATCCGTTAAAAGGCTCAGCATCTTTATACCTTGAAGACCATGTCATACAACTGTAAGAGCATTACTTAAACTTTTTTCTTCTAACTTGTCATGTGGAAAGATACAACAAGTCCATCTGGTGGTGTCATTAGGAACAGAGTACGAAATCGGGCCTTATTATCCTTTTTTGGGGCGGGCAGATATATTTGCCAGATCGCTTGTTTTTGAAAGCCAGTCTTTCGCTCTTATTCCAGACACCTAGCACTTACTCAGTTTATCAATAGCAGCCTTTCCTTTCCAATACCCTCTAGGTGAATAATATATTTTGTACTTGTATCGCCCATAAGAAGGGACTGTTTTTTTATTTACATTTTTAACAATGTTTTTTAGATTGAATATGCAAGAAGAAATATTGCTCCCATAGCACCTATAATAAAGCCTATTTTCTAACCATTGTTTCTATCCTCAGATGGTTCATAAAAGTCAGACAGTTCTGGCGGTGACGGATGTAAGAAACTTCTTTACTGTCACTAGTAATATTCATTCATTGCTTCATCACGTCTGTAAAAGTGTGTCTGCATGTCCCTGCTCTCTTAACTTTTATTAATAAAGTCTAAGTGAGCAATTCTCCTTTTTCTCGTAAGCGTCTCTTGCCTTAGCTAAATCTTCCAATTCCTTGTTATGGCGTTCTCTCGTCTTCATCTGACCGCCATTTACTAAACCTATAATTGCTGCCAGAGAAAGCCAATGCATTAACAATAGCTCCTCCTACCATCAGAACTAATCCAGACATCTTTTTATAAATGAATAATGTTTTTTTTATAAATCAATATTTTTTAGAATGAATCTTTTAATGCAATTAATACTGTCTAAGCATGATTGTTCTCCTGGGATGATCCCCTGTGCAACAAGAAAAGTCTTTTGAGGCAATCCCCGCCGATATTACAGCTATAACCATAACAACATCCTCAATGTCTAACCTTCCTAGATCAGGCCGGCCTTCCCCCGTTTAATTTTTATTTTTAAAACAAAGTGTTTTTTGCTAACATGCTATATCCTATACTAAGACCGCGTGATTACAGCAGAGTGGTAAATAGTATTGAAAGATCTTTGCAGTGCTCATTATTTTTATTAAAAACTAAAAAAAAAAATAATTAAAATAAGTCATAATATGAAAGCTGTCTAATGTGCTTTTAATCAGATAATCTTTTGTTGCCAGAGCTAAAAATAAGGTTACAACTAGTTTCGGCGAATCTGTTCTATCTTTCCCATGTTGGGCGGTTTTATTCCTTAACAAACACTTTTGCTAGGGGTTGAGTAAACTATAACACCAACAATGCCACTGCATATAAACCAGCGTTAAACTCATGGTTTTATTTTTTAGTGCTTTTAAAAAGGGTCTTTAAAAAATGGATTGCGACGAGCTATTAAAGTGTGAGGAGGCAAAAGACCCAACCTCTGTCATAAAGAAAGATTATACTCTCTGGCTGCATGTGTGAAAACCAGGCAGTATTTAGGGCGTTTGAACTAAGTATTGAACAATTCACAATTGTCTACATCAGACGTTGAGAATATTACGCTAGGACCGAAGCACAGCTAGGATCAAAAATGTTAGAATCGTGGTTACAGACAATGATTAGTTTAAATACTAAATTAGTAGGGCAAGAATAGCCCGATTGATCAGAAGAAGATTTAAAATGAAGACATAATACAAGATCCCGGTTTAACCAAGAACCCTAGAATCTCTTGCATAGACATGTTATATAGATTTGGGACGTTGTTATGTCCATTCATTCATGGGATTAATTACTTTTCAATCAAATTAAATTTTAAATCATATGTAATTTTAATCACACTAAAAAAAATGAGCCGAGCAGGAGAAGATTGCGAACACCACTCAGGAGCAGAAATGTTCCCACAAGTGGAATCTACAGCGAGTGTCCCACAAGTGAATCCACAACTGAGTGTCCCCCAACTGAGTGTCCCGCTGTTGAGTAGGTTACTGAGTCTAAAAAGTGCTGGGCGTGTTGAGGCCGGTCGTAAACTAGCTGAAAGGAACAGACTGCAAAAAGCAAACCAAGCAGTAAAACAAAAAATATTAGATAGTTAAACAACATCAACAACCAAGCGCCGTGCCGCAGCCGCCCACCAACAACAACACAATCAAACTGTAGATGTATTATTATGTTACTGGGGATAATTGTTGTTGTGGAGGGCTTTTAGCATACAAGTGTCTAAAATCATACTAGCAACCAAGTCACGAATCCCCACAAAAACATTAAAGAAGAAGAACTACCTCTGCAAAAAAAGCACAACCTCCTTCTGTAAACCCATTATTTTTACTGAATTAGTTTTTTTTTAATGTGTTTTGTTAGTACGGGTTAAGTACAAAGCTAAGTACTTGGTTAAGATCAGTTATAACAATTAAAGTTCAAGTAAAGTGCTAGTCATGTTAAGTAACTAGTTAAGTACTAGTTAAGATCTTAAAAAGTGTACTAGTTTAAAGTACTATTTAAGTACTATTTATGATCTTAATTTAAGTCAGCCAAGTCGGTTCTCC
>JAMYXO010004028.1:0-18436 GCA_033310375.1 Conus canariensis | reverse complement strand
AGAAAAGTTCTTTTTTGCTGTGTGCTTTACACTGCGGGCTGTTTTTGGTTTATTTCGGTTTTCCCAAGCATAAATTTTGCTGTTGTTTGTGGTTAAAAATCATGGACCCAAAATTTCATGCTGGTTTTTTTGGGTTATATCATTTTGGGCAGTTTTACATTCTGCTGGTTTTTGTGGTTAAAATCAGTGTGCGTATACACTGTGGCTATTCTTGTAAAAGCAGTTTTTGGGGTTAGAATATTTTCAAAATTTCATGTGTTCAGTCGTTTTTTTAAATTTGTTTTTTCCTTTCGTCAGATGTTAGACACATTTTTAAAAAAAAAAAAAAACCAAAAATTTTTCCAAAACTCGCTTATCATCCATTTTTTTTAATTTAGTTTAAAAATCCACATCTAAATAAAAAACCCATATTTAATGAGTAAAAATTTACCCTAGGGGGTACATAAAATTGTTGATCTTTATAAACATTTTCCCCAACAGGACTGTGAAAAAACCTTTTGGCCCAAATTTGGGAAAAACCCCCCTTATAAACCAATTTTAAGACAGTTTTTAAAATTTATCAAAGTTGTTCTTTCTCAAAAACCTTTTTCCCTCCTGTTTAGACCCAAAAGGTCAACACTGGGTTTCCCAAAAAAAAAAGATAAACGCCCCCCTAAAAAAAATGTTTTCTTTGGAGACAAAAGGGTTTTTCCATGAAAAAAGTTTTAGTGTTCCCAAAGCTTTCACCCTTAAATTTTTTTATGAATTAATCTAAAAAATGTGTTTGGGTTTGGATCGAAAAGAAACCCCTTTTTGGTTTAAAATTTCCCTTATGTTTTTTTTTTCCCTTTGTTTTGGGTTTTTAAAATTTTCCCCAAGAGGAGAAATCTAAAAAATTAAAAAAAAAAAATTCAGTGTTTCTTTTTTGTTTCCTTTTTTTCCCAAAGGATTTGTCCCCTATTTCACCCCAAATTTATAAAAACCAGTGAGTTTGGGAAACTCAACAAAAACCCCAATTTCCCTTATGCCTGAGTTAATAAACAATGAAAGTATTTGTTTTTCCAAAAACCCAAATTTTTTTTAAAGGGGGTTACAGCCCCCAATGCTGAAAGTGATTTTTAAAACCCCAGATCTGGTATCAAAAACACGGGTAAAGTTTTTTTTAAAAAAGCAATTGGTATAGTTTAAAAACCCCTTTTTCCCCTAAATGATATGTTTTCCCTGCCCATTTAAAGTATAAAAGCCAAAACCCCACGGTCAGGGGAAAATTACCCCCCCCCCATTGTAAACACTTTTAAAGGGATTTAAAATGGCTTTTTTTCCCCAAAAAATTTTCCAGGACTCAGTTGTAAAATTTTTACATTATCATTTTTTCTTTAACAGTTTTTGAATTTGCAATAAAAAAGAAGCTTTTTAGGTGCCCCCAAAGGAGGCATTGGTAGGCTCCCGAGGAAATTTTTGGGTTAATTGAAAGAAAGGTTTCAATATTAAAATGGACATAAAGTCAGATGTGAAGTTTCAAATTCCCTTTGGGTTTAAAAATAACTTTAGCAGGTTCTCAGGCTAATATGTGACACCCAATTGTGACATAAAAGTAAGTTGTTTTAGTTTCTAATTCCCTTGGTTTTAAAATAAAATAAGCGGGATTCCAGGTTATAAAAATTTAATAAAATGTGACAAAACGCCCAGTTTTGGTAGTTTCAAATTTGGGTTGAATAAAAGGACTAAAATTTAAGCAGAAAAACTCGGGGTTTAATATAAAATTTAAAAAAAATCAAAATTGTGACAAAAAGTAAGATTTTGTAGTTTAAATTGGTTTGGTTTAATGAAAAATAGCGGGAAAACTAAAAACTTATTTTTGTGAAAATAAATGTGAAAATAAAGTCAGATGTTTTGTTTATTTTTGGGTTTTGGATATTTTGATACTCAGGGAACCAGGCTTATAAAAGTGCTCATAGGTTGATTAGCCTTAAAAAATTTCCTCACTTAAACCTCCACTGGGGAATTTTTGAACTGTCCCATTTTCCCTATGCCACTTCAGTGGCTTTGCCCCCCCACGCCGACCCCCCTTTCCACACCCAACATCCGGCCCGCCGCACCCCCTTTGGCCCAGAAATTTTCCCATAGGGAGAAACCCAATTTTGCCCAAAGTCATAAAGGGAGCAGCCTCCCGGGAAAGGAGACACTGCCCCTGCCGCTGTCACCCCACAAAAGAAAGGGATTTTTGGCTGGGAAAGGGAATTTTTGCGTTTGGTAAACCCCTGTTTTGGTTTTTTGTTTCCCCTTGTTTACAGCACAGAAAATAAATCAAAATTTTCCGGGTCGTTTTGATGACCCTCAGTGTTTTTTTGTCCGTGAGACGACAAAGACCATCTAGTCTTTCCTAAAAATTTCCGGGGTTTGGGGCCCCGGTAGATGGCTGGTAAAAGGCCCGATTTTGCGTTTCCGGAAAGTTTCTATCCCCTGAAAGGAAACAGGGATGGTGGGCAGCACCCTTGGAGATTGTTTGAAAACTTGCTTTCCTGTTGGGAGTAGAGTTTACAAGGGGAAAAATTTTGCACCCGGGCCCCGAAAAGATTTCCAGGCCCCCCAGAGTCGAGTACCATGCCCCCCCCAAAAATGCCCCCCTCCAATGCCCCTCTCCATCCCCCTCTCCCTTGGGCCCCTTCCTTGCCATTTCCCCAATTGCCTTTTTCCCTGACGGCCTTTTCTGGGTGGTTTTCCCATTCTACAAAGGCCCCGGGTCCCCCGACATCCTCCCCCCGCCCCCCGATTCCCCATGCTCTTGACGTTGCAGCTTTTTAGACCATGACATGGCTTCCTGTGTGTACGATTCGTTGGGGAACCACTGGGGTGCGGTTTTTTCCCTGGCACAACTAAGTTGATTTTTAGTATTGATTATCGTTGACTTGTCTTTTTCAAAAATTGTCTTCTTCAATATTCTCAAGGTTTTTCCAAAAACTTTTTGTTCATTTCCTCTCTCTGCCATTCGGGGCTGCAGGGGAAACTGTTGAGTGTTTTTTGGTGTCCTTGTTAGCTGGAATACACCCCAATCCAGTATCGTGATTCCTTTCATCCCGTGCTTGGGCCCAAACTCACCCAGTTTGTATGTTTGGGTCATCAGAGAATGAAAGCTGTCTCAGTTTTAACTCAGCTTGGACGGTTCCCCAAATGTACTGTTGACAGTTTAAGCTTTCTGATTATCCCCATGTACTTTTTCCCTATGGTGAAGGTTTTCAAAGGTACAGTTTAAGACTTTCTGATTATCCCCCATGTACTTTTTTCCCTACTGGTGAAGATTTTTCAAATGTTCATTTTAAAGACTTTCTTTTAAATCCCCCATGTACTTTTTTTCCTACTGGTGAAGAGTTTTCAAATGACATTTTAAGACTTTCTGATTCCCCCCCCCCATTACTTTTTCCTACTGGTGAAGATTTTCAAATGAACAGTTTAAAGACTTTCTGTTATCCCCCATGTACTTTTCTTCCGACTGGTAAAGAGTTTTCAAATGAACTTTTAAGACTTTTTGATTATCCCCCCCGTATTTCATCCTATGGGAAGGGGTTTTCAAATAAACGTTTAGCCTTTCTGTTACCCCCCATGTACTTTCCCCCTACTGGGAAGGTTTTAAAATTTGAACGTTTAAGACTTTCTGATTATCCCCATTATTTTTTCCCCACCTCCCTTTTGACGGGGAAATCTTTACCATGCCTTGTCCTGTTTGCATCATTTTGTTTTTCCCCACCATTTATGTTTTGTTTAACAAACAAAACTCCCAACTAACAAAAAAAAGAAAACTGGCTGATGACTGACTGACTGACAAATTAACTCAAAAATTTAAACCACCCCAACTCCAAACCCACCCAACTAACTAATTCCTCACTCACTAAAATAACAAAAAACCAACTACCAAAGCCAATAACTAACTAACAAACTCCCTAAATAACTAAAAAACCAACAACCCAATTGGAAATTTAAAACTAAAACGAACACCACCTACTCATAACTAACTAACAAACTAACAACTAACAAAACAAACTAACTAACAACTAACTAACTAATGTAATAGGGAAATACATGAATTTGAAAAATAAACACCCGGGGAGCATAAACATGCATTTATGTAGCTGCTCTTTTGTTCCCGCTGTCGTTTGCCTTTGCTTAGCTTACTAAAGCCCAAATTTTAGTTGCTGTAAACGTCCTCAAACATTAATGACGACTCCCCTATGGTAGCAACACTGAGGAAACCCAGGAAAAGGTACATTCGTGAAGTTCACCCAAATGTTTATCCCCCCGGGAAAAAAAGCAAAACGTGGCAGACGACCGAAAACCCGTCCCCCACTTGCCGCATAAAAGTAAAGAAGCCAGCTACCCCTGTCGGCAAGAAGAGCGGAAAGTTTTAAGGAACCAGGAACTTGTTCGATGCTAGAAGATTTTTTCTTGTCGGGAAATTTTGGACAGACAAGAGGGAAAGTGTGTCCCCGCGGGGAAAAAGATTCAAGGAAAAAAAGAAAAAAAAAGAAGAAGAAGAAAAAGAAAAACTACATAGGGTAGAAGAAAACCCATGAATACAGATACCCAAGGGAAGCAAGAGGGGGGGAATTCCCATGCAAATGACCCCCCTGCCAGGGGTAAAATTCCGGAAACCTGGGATTTGAATTTCCTTCGCTGCCATCATCTCGGATCATTTGTGGTGTTGAAGGTTGTCATCGATCGTGGGTGTCGTCGTGCCGGACCCTTTTTATCCCCCCCCCCCCCCCCTCCTTTCCCCCTACACTCTTCGCCCCCACCTCCCCCCCTTTTTTCCCCTCTTCTTCTCACTGTTTGTATTAAAAACAAAAAGAGACCAGGGAAATCGGGGAAAGATAGAAAAGAGCAGGTGGGGGGAGTGGACTAGGGGTGGGGGGTGGGGGGGGGGAGAGGACATGCTCCCATGGTTTACGTTCTTTCTTCCCGTGCTCTGCCTCCCCCCTTGATTTTTTTTCCTCTCTCTCTCTCTCTCTCTCTTCCCCTCTCCTCTCTCCCCCTCTCTCTGTCTCTGTCTCTCTTGTCTCTCCTGTCTCTTTCCCCTCTCCTCTTTCTCAAATCTCTTATCTATTCTTTTGTTGGGTCTGTCGTCCTGTCTCCCCTTTTTTCTCTATCTTCTATCTGTCTGTCGTCTGTCTGTTGCTCCTCTTTTGTCTCTTTTCTTTCCCCTCTTCATTTCTTTTTTTACTTCTGTCATTATCGTTGTTGTCTCCCCTTTTCCCCCTCGTCTCTTCTCTCTCTCCCCTCCCCCTCTCTCTCTCTCCTCCCCCCCCCCTCTTTTCCTCTCCTCTCTTTCTCTCTCTCTCCCCCTCTGTCTTTTCCTCTCTCTCTGTCTTGTCTCTGTCTGTCGTCTTCTTTTTCTCTCTCTCCCCACTCCCCCCCCCCCTCTCTCTCCTCTCTCGCTCTCGTACCTCCCCCCAAAAATCATTTTTTTCTGGTTCCGTGGTTTTTTTACCTGGGCATTTTCCCGGGATTTTTCAACTTTTTACTGCTGAACTTATTTAAAGAAAGGGGAACCCTGGAACTGACATTTGCTCGTCATCTGGAATGCCCCAAGACCTCATATCTTTTTCCCTTTTCCCAGTGATGTGCTTGTCGTGAGACGGTAAAAGGCTGAGAAAAACGTGTTACTGATGTATGCCTTTATCCATTTGTCACCCATTTTTCCTGTTTTGGTGTTTTTGTTGCTTTTTGTTGTTGTTGTTGTTGCTTTTGTTGTTGTTGTTGTTGTTTTTGTTGCTTTTGTTGTTGTGTTGTTGTTGTTGGGTGTTGTTGTTGTTTTGTTGTTTGTTTTGTTTTTTTTGGTTTTTTTTAAAGGCCCCTGTTGGTCGGCGGATATGCACACTGAAACAGTGGTGTGTGTGTGTGTGGTGTGGTGTGTGTGTGTGTGGCGCGCGCGCGCGCGCGCGCCGCGTGCGCGCGTGTGTGTGTGTGTGTAAGAGAAAAAGAGAGAGAGAGAGAGGGAGAGGAGAGAGAGAGAGGCAGAAGACAGACAGAGAGCAGACGAGAGACAGACAAAAGACGTGTGTGGCGTGCGTCCGTGCGTGTGTGCCTACGTGTCACGTGATTGTGCTTGGCGCATGTGTTTTGTGTGCTTGTGGTGTGTGTGGTTGTGTGGTGGTTGTGTGTGTGTGTGTGTGTGTGTGTGTGGGGTGTGGAGTAGAGATGGAAGACAAAGAGAGAGAGAGCAAGAGAGGAGAGAGAAGTGTGTTTGTGTGTCAGAGAGGTGAGAGAGGGGGGGAGGGAGGGAGGGGAGAGAGGAAGTGTGTGTGTGGTGTGTGTGTTTTGTGTGGTGTTGGGGGGGGGGGGGGGTGTTTGTGTGTGTGTGCGGGGTATGTGTTTGTGAGAAGAGGAAGAAGAGAGAGGGGAGGAGGAGGGAGAGCCTTGTGTATTATGTGTATGTTTGTGTGTGTTGTGTGTGTGTGGTGTGTGTGTGTTTGTGTGTGGGGTGTGAGGAGGAGAGGAAAGAGAGAGAGAGAAGAGAGGAGGAGAGAGTGGTCGATTTTTTTTCCCCGGGAAAATAGAGGGGGAAAAGGGGCTGATGATAGCGGGCATCACGCGTCTCTGCTGAATCATGCTGACCAAAAAGACCACAGGAACAAAAAGCAAGGGAAGACAACCCCATATGACCAAAACAGACCACAGAACAACAAGCAAGGGAAAAGACAACTCCTGCAACAGACAGTCTATCCGGCTTGGAAAGATGGTGAATAAAAGAACTTCCGTCGCACGCGCTCGGGGACCCGCGCAGGGCTGAGACTGTACTTTGTTGTCAAAGGAGAGAGAGAAGAGAGAGAGAGAGAGAGAGAGAGAGGGATAAGAATAGGGGGGGAGCGAGGGGCTATGGGGTAAAAATTTCCCTTTTTTGGAGGGAGAAAAAGACTATTGTTTTCCCTTTTTTTCTTTTAAAAAAAACGGTATTAGTTCCGTCAGAGATACAGACAAACCGTTTTACAGGACAAATTATCTATCTATCTTTTTATTGTTCGTCTGTATCGTCGGGTGGAACTAGTACCGTTTTTTTTTTTTTTTTTTTTTTTTTTTTTTTTTTTTTTTTATAATTTGCTTCTTTTTGCCTTCGATAAAAGCGCTTTGAATTTCATTTTCTTTTTTTTGGGGGCAAATGAAACTGTTGCAATGTGGAAATTTGCATCGGAAAAAACCGACAGACACGAAAAGGCCAGACAAGGGGATGCTTAATGGCTATTATAGCTGTTTTTTGACTCTTACTCCCACCTGCTTGTTTAACTTTCATTTCCCATGCCGCCCGGTGCCGGTTACTTACCCTTGGAATTTATTAGTTTTTTGTACTTAGCCCTTGCGGATTCATTCCAAGAATGGCCCTCAGCATTGTGTCTTAAGGGTTTATCTTTTTATTTTTTCCCTTTCTTTTCACAAGAAAATGTACTTGTTTTTGCTCTTTCTGATTTTCTTTTTGCTTCTTAGGTGGCCCCTTTTGGTTGGTTTTTTTAAAAACTCAAAAAAACTATAGGTATTGCACACCGCCTTTTTCTGGGATAGCATTCTTTTTAAAACCGAAAAGGCAGAGGTGTCAAGTTATCACTTTCCGTGGTCACTGAGAGAAACAATCGGGGTTTCGAATACCGGTATCGCCAGGGTTATATGTTAGTGATTTTTTCTCCCCATCGGAATTGTCCCCCCCTTGGAGACTATTACGGTTTGTGAAGGCTCATTTTGAGAAGCATTTTTTTTTTCCCCCCATTCCCCCACTCAAGCCCCTACTGTTAGTTGGCAGACTTTATATACAACTGCAGATATAAAGCTTATCTCCCCCTATTTCTTCAGAACAAGCTTTGTTTATAATTGAATGTTTCTTGCGTCATTGCAAAAACCAACTGCTCTGTAGCTGCCGAATGGGGCTCGGTTACTTACCCCTTGAATTTTATTAGTTTATTTATGTAGTGTGTGTGTGTTCAAACTTATTTAAATTCAATTATCTCTTCAATCGTGTGAATTTAGACAACTGTGTCCTCCAGCACGCAATGCGTTATAGTTTTAAAAAAGCCTTTGCAGAGCTACGATCGACAGACTTGTATTCTTCCCGGGGGATCAATCTCCAAATGGCCGTGTGAGGACTAGTCCCCCTGACCCTACCCTCCCCCCTCCAACACACACTTTCCCTTTCCCACCGGACTCTGAAAAAAATGGGCCCCCCACCACCCCCAGACCCCCACCTCCCGCCCACCCCTAACACCCCCACTCAGCCGTGGAACCCAGGTTGCAAATGACAGCCTCGCCCTGATCAAAAAGGAAGTGAACAATGGAGATTTTCCGGTCACGTGCAAAGGGGGACCGGGAGTGCGTCACGGGCAGGATCGACATGTGGCCATTTTTTTTTTCTCTTTTTTTGTGTGTGTGGTGTGTGTGTGTGTGTGTGTGTTGTTTTGTTTTTGTTCGGTTCCCTGCTTTGTCTTGTTTTTCTTTGTTTCTTTTGGTGGGGTTCCTTGTCCAGCCATTTTTTTTCTTTCAGCGTCAGTCGGGGGGCGAGGAAAATTGTAAGGGATAGAGAGGTAGAGGCTGGGGGTTATTGTAGGTCTAAAATATTGGGACGTTTGCTTGCACACTTTTTTTGCATGTTACCGAAAATGAAAAAATTTTTTTCAAACAATGTGAATCCCCTTTTAAAAAGTTATTGTCGGGGGGGGTTTTTTCTTTACGATACTATATACCCCATATCAGTGTCCATAATACACACACACACACACACCACACACACACACACACCACATATATTATATATATATATTATAAAATATATATATATATATATTAGAAAATAAAAAAAAGTTTTTTAAAAAAAATCTGAAGGTGCTCAACCCCTTGGGGACAACATCTTTTTACTCGTAACAAATATATATATATATTAAATATAATATATATATGTTTGTGTGTGGGGTGTGTGTGGTGTGTGGTGTGTGTGTGTGTGCGTGCTTGCGTGCGTGCGTGCGGCGTGCGTGTTTTTCTTTCCAAAAAGTGTCGTTTTCATAGCATAAAACCATACCCCCCATTTGTAACAGAAAAAGAAGGGCCTTGCGGTGGTCAGTCGTGTTTCCCCTTGGCGGCCCCACAAAGCTTACAGAAAAAAGATCAAACCAGCATAACACAAAGCTTAGCAGACAAAGATCAACCCAAAATAATTAGAAAAAACAGCAGGGAAATGAAACAATTATCCACACAGCCAAAAGACAAAGTCCAAACAAACAAAAAAAAAAACAAAAAAAGGAAAAAAGAAAACGCATAAAATAAAAGTTTTTGGTTACTCGTGAAAGAAGGTAAGATGAAGAAAAGAAAAAAAAAAAACAAACAAAACAGAAAAAAAACCAGTTTGCCTGTGTGGAACATAATCTGGCCAACAAGGTAGCACCTGTAATGGAAAGTATTGTCCCCTGTCTGGGCGGCTTTTTTTTTTTTCTTTTTTCCTTCCGTTTTTCCCGTTTCCTTCACTTGGACCCCTCCCCTTTCCCAAAACCTGATTTTTCCCCCCTTCCCTTTCGCCTTTTTCCTCTGAACCGCTCTCTCATCTATTTCTCCTCCCTTTCTCCTTTCGCCTTTTCCCTCTAAACCCGCTCTCTCAGTCTGATTTTTCCTCCCTTCTCCTTTCCCCTTTTCCCTCTGAAACCGCCTCTCAGTCTGATTTTTCTCCTCCTTCCCCTTTCGCCTTTTCCTTGAACCGCTTTCAATTGATTTTCTCCTCCCTTTCCCTTTCGCTTTTCCTTGAACCGCTCTCTCAGTCTGAGGCGAATTAGCTGTCCTTCTCAAGACAGCCCGCGTGCATGGAGAAAACACTTTTAAAATGAATTCAAAAGCACACCAACACCCACACACACACACACACAACACACACACGCACGCACACCGCACCACGCCGCACGCACGCACGCACCACGCACGCACGCACCACACACACACACAACACACACACACACACAACACAACCACCAACGGGGATAAATTTGCTTTCATGTATAGTTTGTGTTTTTCTACGTTCTGCACAGACGCCCCAAATTGAAACGAGAAATCCTAACAAATTCAAAAAAAAAAACCCAACAAAAAAACGTTTTCAGTGTTCTCTCTTCTCTCTCTCTCTTTTCCTCTCTTCTTCTTCTCTCTTATTATTTTATATATTTTATATAATATAAAATATTATACATAACATACATACATCATACATACAACATACATACATACTACTACAAAAACTGTCAAAATTTTGGGACTTGGCGCGGGAAACACACAACCTCCCCCCCAAGTACATAAAGGACAGCCCCCAATGTTCAAATCATTGCAACATGGAACATGGAACTGGGACCTTTTGAAGAAACCGTCAAGTGGTGGCCTAGATGAAGCCCCCTTTTACACAAACACCCCGCACGATACATGCTGACTGCCATACAATTTCTTTTGGAAAAAGAGAAATTCCGAACGTCCACCTCAGGAAGATCCCCTCAAAATTGAAAACCATGTTCTCAGAACAAGTACTTCATTTCCCGAAGACAGATGTTAAAAACGGTACTAGGAACGCGATGGAGACTTCAATGGCTCCAGCGCCCCTAGTCTTTCATGGGTGGCTTGAACATCAATATTCGAGCATCCCCTTTTTTACATTTCTTTGGACGTGTGGAAGAGATTCTTGGATGATATTTTTACTTTGGGCTGGGGGCCCAAGTGAGCTGGACCAAATCTTCCAGTTCCTCAAAACTATTTCCAACTCAAATTCACCATTTCTTTGTCGTCAAAAAAAATCGCTTTTTTAGACTTATTATTACCCTCAACGACGGATTTTTCAAAAATGAGTTTCCAAAACCCCCTTACTCCACCCCCATCTCCCAAATCGGTCTTGCCATCCCCCTCACCTATCAAAACCTTCCCCTACAGCTTTTCTACGATACGTCGGCCTGTTTGACTCCCGAAACCTTTGAGGGACGCTGCCAAGAACTGGAAGAACAACTGAAAACGAGGGCCCCAAAGACACTCCCCTCAGAAATGCCAGACTTAAAGCCACGAGGATGCCCCGCTCGGTCTGCCTCGCTACAAAACCCAAAAAGAAGAACCAACGATCCCCTTTTGTAGTGAACACCATCCCACAACCCCCCCCTCCGGAAATGGCCCGAAGAAAATTCCCCAGTGAAAAGAACAGAAACCGTGAACACATGAGTAGGCAATTCCAGAAACACCCCCTTATTGTGAACGCAAAAGCCCTTTCCCGCGGAGTCTTCTTATGCCATCAGTCTACCCGTCCAACGACCTGATGCGGGGTCTTCAAGAGCCGAGTTCACAATCATTTCTGCCAGGAACACCTTGTAGAGACAACCCCATTCCAAAACCAGCAAACAAAAGAGACATTCCACATAAGACACAGACTCCATGCAGCAGCTCAACACATCTACATCCTCTTTGCAGACATGCAAAAACACCCAGATTTTCCGGGGAAAATAAGAACACTCTGAAAAATGAGGTTCTACCCCACACAGATAAAACCCCCACAAAAAAGGGAAACACGTAGTCGCCAGCCTTTTAACAAACGAAACCCACACTGCAGAACCTTTCCCCGGGGCATTCCCGTAGAAAGGATTCAACAACCAAAACAGCAGCGAAAACGCTTGAAAAATTCTGGATCTTAAGCAAAAAATCACACCACGTGGGGTCAATGTTTTGTGTGAAAGGAAACAATGACGTCAGAACTGACGTAAAACTGATTTGAAAAGACACAATGAAATTGCGTTTGTTTACAAACGAATCCCTGTGAAGAAGGTAAGTAGCCAAAAAAATTTTGGTTAACAGCAGATTTTTTGTTTACCTCTTGTTTCATTACTTTTATAACACACACACAACACACACACACAACACACACACACACACAAAAAATATATTATTATATTATATAAATATATCACACATTTTATTACGGGGCGCGCAAAACACACACCCACACAACACACACACACCACCACTGACACGCACACGCATGCAAACATACACACACCGCGCGCGGCGGCGCACGCACACACACACCACACAACACACACACACACAACACACACATACTACACAGGGGGAGAGAGAGAGAGAGAGAGAGAGAGAGAAGGAGGGGGAGAGAAAGGGGAGAAAAGAGAGAGAGAAGAGAGAGAGACAGGGCAGAAGGGAAAAGACAGACAGACAGGCCCCGAGACAACAGACAAAAGACAGAGAGGGAGATAGAGGAAGGGGCAGGAAACAGAAAAGGAGAGACGGAGTGCTACCATTTTCGATATCAATTAAGATGCACAAGAAAATTGTTAAAAAGGGGGCGCGCGCGCGCGCCCAAAAACACACACACACACACAAAACACACCACACAACCGCACGCACGCACGCCACACACACACACACACACACCACACACACACACACACACACACACACACACACCCCCACCACCACCACCACCACCACCGCAAAAAACAACAACAACACCCACAAAAAAAAACAAAAAAAAACAGTAAACAAGTGGGGTATTTTTGCTCCCCCTAAGAAAACCCAAAAACAGAGTAATTTTATCAAAATGGCACAGCCTTTTAAAATTTAAAAAAGTCGACAAAAACTAGACGAAACAAACAACAAACAAAACAAGTAAGGCTGAAGAAAGGGGTGGTAAAGGTGGGGGGGGGAAGGGAAATGAAACAAGAAACAAACCCTTCAGAAATAGAGACCCTCAAAAAGGGTGTGTATTTAAAACCCTTTAGAAAGAAAAATCAAAAAGGGTGTGTGTTTAACCCTTCAAAATAGAGCACATCAAAAGGGTGTGTGTTTAAACCCTTTAGAAATGAGACACATCAAACAGGGTGTGTTTTAAAAACCCCAGAAAAATAACCCATCAAACAGGGGGGTGTGTTTAAAACCTCAGAAAATAGGACCCACAAACAGGGTGTGTGTTTAACCCCTTCCGAAAGAGAGAAACATCAAACGGGTGTGTGTTTTTTTGTGTGTGTGGCTGTCATGGAACAAAAGTGAAAGAAAAAAAACTGTGGGTTTAAAAAAACGCTTGAACAAAATATCCGTCGATGCTGGTTTGTGAAGGAGTAGAAGGGATCAGATAAAGGATTCCCTTGTGACCCATTTTTTTTCAACCGGGAAAGGAACATATCCGTAAAAAATCGGCGACCCGTAATAATCAGGGGAAAAAGGTTCAAAGTTATTGATTGTCAGCAACACTCCCCACTCCCCCCCCCGCCCCCCCCCCCCCCCCCCCCCCCCCCCCCCCCCCCCCCCCCCCCCCCCCCCCCCCCCCCACACACACAAAACACACTGTTAAATCTTTTCCGAGGGACTTTTTTGGGACCACATTTTCCAACACAGTAAACACACATTAGGTATTTCTCTGGGAAATTCAGAAACAAGCCGCGGGGATATTGGGATTATTTTCGCCGCCCCCGCTGTCTTAGACACGAATCGTTTTAAACCCAACGATGCCCACGCGGTGTGGTATCTTTGTGTCTGCATTCCTTTCTCTCTCTCTTCTCTCTCTCTCTCTCTTCTCTCCTCTCTCTCTTTTCTCTCTCTCTCTCTCTCTGTAAAATTTTACCCCTGCTTACCCCCCGGGCCATCGGGTACGTCTCAATTAGTTCAATTGAGCGACATTTTAAAACACAAGCATTACTCCCCCCTTTAGATGTTATGGCGACGCCCTCCCCTTTGCAGGGGCTCCCTTCCTTTGTCTTGTCTGGTGTCTTGTCTGTCTCACTGCGTTTGAGACACATATTTTTAAATTTTAATCCCCCTGGCGCCGAATTACGAAGTGCTACTTTAGCGTTCTAGCCGAACTTGTCGCTCGGTCCTTGTGAGTTTAAGTCCCCTTCCCCCCCACTCTCCTTTTCTTTTTTATGATGTCCCCCTGTCGGTCCACGATATTTGGTAAGTATAAACGTTAAACGCAATGAAAACCAACTAATTAGAATCGGCTTGCTTGAGCGTTCCGCATTAAAAAGTCGATATCCACGTTTTTAAGTTTGGGGGGGAAGGTAAAAAGGGGGGGGGAGGGGGGGGGGATGTATTAAATAAAATGGAGGACTCAGCACCCGTTCCTGTGCATGCTTCAGTGGATTTATTCATGAGCTTTTTTTGTTTCCATAATGACCTGCTGCTCTATGCAGTGGTTAAATTTATGGCTTTATTTTTTTCATAACTGACTATCTGCATGCAATTTTCCAATGGATTAGATTCTGAGCTTTTATTTTTTTCCATAATGACCTAGCTGCATGCTATGCAGTGGATCTGTTCATGGCTTTATTTGTTTCCAACCCGACCTAGCTGCATGCTATGCAGTGGGATTTGATTCATGAGCTTTATTTGTTTCCATAAATGACCTAGCTGCATGCTATGCAGTGGATTAGATTTATGAGCTTTTGTTTCCATAATGACTAGCTCATGCTATGCAGTGGGTTAGAAAATTTATGAGCTTTTTTTTGTTTCCATAAATGACCCCACTGCATGCTATGCAGTGGATTAATTCATGGGGTTTTATTTGTTTTCCATAATGACCCAGCTGCTGCTATGCAGTGGATTTAGATTTTGAGTTTTATTTTTTTTCGATAACTGGGCTTGCTGCATGCTAATGCAGTGGATTTGATTATGAGGTTTATTTGTTCGATAAATGAAGAAAAAAAGGTTGTTGAAGGCTAATCTTTTAAAATTTGGCGTTGAGTGGTAAATCAGGGTTGTTGAAGTGGGTTTGGGTTTTTAAAACATTAGTTATTTGTTTTGTTTATTCATTTACTACTCCGCCTTTTATTTATTCTTTTTTTTCATTGTTGCTTGTATACGTTTATGCGCGTTTGAGGAGAGGAGAGAAGGGGAGGGGAGAGGGAAAAAGAGGAGGGAGAGGGCTGCAATCGTCTCTCTCTCTTCTCATTCTGTGTGTTTTTGTGTGTGTGTGGCCGCGGGCGCGCGCGCGGTGTGTTGTGTGTGCATTGTTGTTGTGCGTGTGCATTCCCCTCACCTCTCTGTTTTCTCTGTCTCTGTTTTCTCTCTTCCCATCTCTATCTCCCTTTTTGGATGTGAGTGTTGTGGGTGTGTGTGTGTGGGTTGTGTGTGTGTGGTGTGTGTGTGTGTGGTGTCCGCGCGCGCACGCATTTTATCGTGCGCGTTATAAGTCGAAACCGGGGATTAACATTCTTTGAAAAACCCAGTCAACGTTTTTCACAATCGAGGGCCTCAGGATTTTGAAGCGCCTGTGCCTGGAAAAACGTTGTGGCTATTGTCTGTGGGAAAAAACATTCATATTTTTGTTCTTAAAAATTTCTTTTGGGAATTTCTTAAAACTTTTTTCAATTTTTCTTTAAAACTGCTTTTTTTTTCTTAAAGATGTTCTATATTTTTTTTAAAGACTTTTAGGGTTTTTTCTTAAAAATTTTTAAATTTCTGTTGAAAGACTTCGTGGCGTTTTTTTGGAAAATGCTCGTAGGTGTTGTTTTGTGAAAACTTTCTAGGGTATTGTTCGTAAAAATGTTGTAGGCTATTTTTCTGGAAAGATGCCGTAGGTTTTTTTTGTGGAAAAACTGTTTGTGGCTACTGTTTGTGGAAGATGTTCTTGGCCCGTTTTTGGGGAAAAATGTTCGTAGGCTGCTTTTTCTTGTAAAAACGTTCGAGGCTATTGTTCTGTGGAAAGATGTTCGTAGGCTATTTTCTGTGGAAAGACTGTTCGTAGGCTATTGTTCTCCTCTTTTGTCATATTCATTATGCTGTGCGCATTTTTGTCTGCTCCCTGGCGCTCTGTCTAACCGCGAACCCAAATTTTAGTTCGTGCCTAAAACCCCAGGCCCCGGGGATTTTCTACAGTACTTTTTGAACGAGGTACATTTTTGGCCCGACACTCCCGCTTCCCCAAGCTTTATCGGCGAACCAGTTATCCTTTTCTTCCCCTTCTACCTTTTTCGCCAAAGGCCTTGTATTTAAAAAACTGATTTTTCTCTCTCTCTCTCTCTTCCTCTCTCTCTCTCCTCTTTTCTTGGTTATCTCGCTCTGTATGTCTGTGTGTGTCAGTTTCTGGTGTTTCTGTCTGTCTGTCTGCTGTCTGTCTGTCTTCTTCTTCTTCTCTTCTCTCTCTCTCTCTCTCTTCTCAAGGCCTTCGTATGCATGCACGATCTGATTTTCTTCTCTCTCCTCCTCTCTCTCTCTCTCTCTCTTGTCCCCAGTTTTCTTCTTCCCCTTCCCTCCTCCCTCCCTCCCCCCCCCCCCCCCCTCTCTCTCTCTTCTCTCTCTCTCTCTTTGAAAACCAGATATAACCACAACAAAACAAAACCGCTTTAACCGATTGTTTTTCAAGTCCGGGGAGAGTTTAAGCTCATGTACTGAACTGGGCCGGATTGAAGCAAGAGAATGTATGGAAACTCCCGATGCACAGGAACCTTTGCTGAAGAGCGAGGGAAAGGGAGTGTGGTGATGACGTAGAGAATGAATGTGAAGGGTCCACCACATAGGCTTGGAATCAAAATGGGTTTGGTTTCTATCAGGGCAACGGCTCGTGGGGGGAAAAAGGGGGGAACACTGCCAAAAAAAGGGTTTTAAACAAGGTTTTTTTTTTTTTTTTCAATTGGAGACACCCAACCCCTAACCCTTTGCATGGTAACTTCCCTTGGGGTTTGCTTTAAACAATTGAGGGATGTGGGGGTTTGGGATTGGGGGGGGTGGGGGGGGGGAGGGGGAAGGAGAGCCGAGGGGGGGAATTTTTTTCAACAGTACGTGTGTCTTTATTGCCAATTTTTGTAGCACTGTAAGACTTTTTTTTTCTAATTAAATTCCACTGATCTTTTTCCCAAGGGGGGGCGTCCTGAGGGCGAGTGCAGTGCCTTTTCCTGATTGGAGGCTTCCCCCGGTGTTAGACCGCCAGGCCCAAAGGTGAGCATTCCCATGTAGTGCTGAGGCCCAAAGGTCAGAGCATTCCCATGTAGTGCTGAAGGCCGAGTTGAACCTTTTGATGAGGCGGGTCTTCGCGGGTCAAAACACTTATGTCCCCCCCCCCAACCCCCCCCCCCCCCACCCCCCCCCCCCCCCCCCTCCAGCACTAAATGGGGTGGCTGATTCAGTCCAGGGGGGATTACAGCGGCAGAAGGGGTAGGTTGACCCTGCCCCATGAAGCCCTGTCATTGCCCCGGGGGGTTACAGCGGCAGAAGGGGGAGGTTTGGCCCTGCCCTCTATAACGCCGTTCTTGTCCAGGGGGGTTACAGTGGCAGAGGGGTAGGTTAGACCCTGCCCTCTATAACGCCGTGTCATTGTCCAGGAGGGTTACAGTGGCGAAGGGGGGAGGTTTGGCCCCCGCCCTATGTAACGCCGTGTCTTGTCCGGGAGGGTTACAGCGGGGAAGGGGTAGGGTTTGGCCCCGCCCTATGTAACGCCGTGTCATTGTCCGGGAGGGTTAAACGGGAGAAAAGGGGAGGTTTTGACCCTGCCCCATGTAACGCCGTGTCATTGTCCAGGGAGGGTTACGCGGGAGAAGGGGGTGGTTAGGCCCTGCCCTATGTAACGCCCTGTCATTGTCCCGGGAGGGTTACAGCGGCAGAAGGGGTAGGTTAGACCCCGCCTCTATAAAGCCGTGTCATTGTCCAGGGGGGTTACAGCGGCGAAGGGGGGGGTTGACCCTGCCCCCTATAAAGCCGTTTCATTGTCCAGGGAGGGTTACAGCGGCAGAAAGGGGGAGGGTTTGGCCCCCGCCCTATGTACGCCGTGTCTTGTCCAGGGAGGGTTTCGCGGCAGAAGGGGTAGGTTTTGGCCCTGCCCTATGTAAACGCCCGTTCATTGTCCAGGGAGGGTTTTCAGCGGCAGAAGGGGGTAGGTTTGGCCCCCCTTATAACGCCGTGTCATTGTCCAGGGAGGGTTCAGCGGCAGAAGGGGTAGGTTAGACCCTGCCCTTATCGCCGTTCATTGTCCGGGAGGGTTACAGCGGCAGAAGGGGGAGGTTTAGGCCCTGCCCTCTATAACCCCCCGTGTCATTGTCCAGGGAGGGGTTACGGGCAGAAGGGGTAGGTTGACCCCCCCCCCTTAAAGCCGTGTCATTGTCCAGGGGGGTTACGCGGGAGAAAAGGGTAGGTTAGGCCTGCCCCATGTAACGCCGTGTCATTGTCAGGGGGGTTACAGCGGCGAAGGGGTAGGTTTGCCCCGCCCCCTATAACGCCTGTCATTTCCCCGGGAGGGGTTTCAGCGGCAGAAGGGGTAGGTTTGCCCGCCCTCTTAAAGCCGTGTCCTTGTCCAGGGAGGGTTACGCGGCAGAAGGGGTGGTTTGGCCCTGCCCATGTAACGCCGTGTCATTGCCAGGGAGGTTTTTCAGCGGCAGAAGGGGGTTTGGTTAGGCCTGCCCTCTATAACGCCGTGTCATTGTCCCGGGAGGTTACAGCGGAGAAGGGGTAGGGTTTGGCCCCCGCCCTATGTAATTTTTGC